>CANUEY010190847.1:0-27469 GCA_948099555.1 Croton setiger
TAACCAGAACTACACAGTACTTCATTTATATGTTAAAACATTCTTGCAGCTTTTGGATACTTCTTATCTTATAGTCTCATCTACATGTTAAAACATACTTGCAGCTTTTGGATATGCAACTGACGAAAAGTGGAGCAAAAAATCTTTCTTGAACATAAACATCGCAACATTCTCACTAAAGACTGGTTTCGTTTAAGACTAGAACACACGCAGACAAAGCAACCATTGTCAAACAATGCAAGAGCAAAACATTACACCTCAAATGTTTCAAAATTAATGTATAAGGTAGCAATTGGAATAGCCATAATGGTTAAATGATTAATTAAAGAAAAAGCATATACTTATGTTGATCAACGAAACAGCATCATTTTATCATGTTAATGGTCAATTCATTAATTTGCACTTAAGTTCTTGGGTTCCTGTGTGTAGGTAAAAGATAGATAGAGCTAGGAAACATGGTTCTTCTTCTTCCTGGTAGCTTGACTGCAGAATAAAAGAGGAGACTTAAGTTTTGGTAACATAATCTTTACAAAATTAAGTCATTGTATCAAAAAAGCTAAAAACAAATATGAATTAAAGCAACCAAATCAAGTCTATATATGGCTATATGCTATGAACTCCGAGACTTAAACTTGTCCTTAGACATGGTAATATTAACAATCAACTCAATTTCTTTAGTCTGTTCTGTTCACCATATCCATTTCATTCCATTTAACTCTAAAGAAATCATGATTAAGGTTGAAAAATACAATTACAACCTAATTATTAATTAGCAACACATGGTAATTTTGATATGAATTTCATAAGATGAGAGTAAGCTAATTACCCTGCCATTCATGGTTTTCATCGCTTTCAGTGCCTCGCTTTCTTTATCAAACGTCACGAAACCGTATCCTTTAGGCTTTCCGGTTCTTCGGTCTCGAATGAGACGAGCTAAAATTAAAAAACAGCCCCATAAAAAATAGTCAAATTTTACTAAAAATATAAAATAAGAAATCAAATTCAATTATAAATATGGAATTTAATTAAGCGAAGTAACCTTCTCTGATAACTCCAAATTGGGAAAACAGCTTCTTCAATGTCTGATTTGTAGAGTGCGCCGACAATCCTAAAAGAAAGCAATATCAAGAATCAAAGAACACCTCCATTGAAATTGAAAGCACACATGAATAGAGAGAAAGTAGGTGGAAGAGAACTGCTAACAAAGAGCTTCGCCATGTTTTTTGGAGGATGAAGAAGACGGCGATACGCAACGGTAAATTATTTATAGGAATTTGAGGTTTTGATTAATATAATATGTGATTCATCTATTTTGTAAATTGTATAATCGGGTCTTTCAGATTTAAAAAATTATACTATCAGATCCTTCCGTCTAGAAACGGCATTAGTCAACTGAAAAATTCAACGATTTTTTTTTAAAATGACAAAACTATCCTTTGATTTATTTGATTGAACTATGGTTTATTTGAATCAGACCATCCTAGTTAAATCTAATTTTTAAATCAATTTTTAAACATTTAGGTTTGAATCGAACCAGATCGGTTCGATTCAAATTATGCTACCCAGTCCAGAAGAGCACCAAACGGTGCTGTTTTGATTTGGAATAAAAAAAAAAAAAGAAAAGAAGAAAGCGTGAAAGAAATAGAGAAGAGTACGAAGACAGAAATCTAAAGGTGAAAATGGAAATGAAGAAATCGGAGAGAAAACCAAAGAGAACACCACCATCTTCTTCATTTAAGTTTTCTGGAGAGAGAGACTGCTGCTTCGAAAACCAGAGAGAAGAAAGAAATCGTAAGAAATTTCAACCTAGGGTTTTCTGTTTGTATGAATTGGGAGAAATCCCAATTTAGAGTTCCTGATTAGAAATTGGGGCTTTAGTTTAGGGATTTTACTTTCTGTAAATTGGGAAAAATTAGAATTAGGAGATTTCTAATTTGGAAATCGTTGTAAACAGTTTCTGTTTGGATCAATTTTGCCTCATGTGTTGAAAACAGAATTGCTTTGTTGATTTCTTTTGCCCCATTATTTCTGTATTGAATGTTGGTTTTAGGGTTTGAATTTAGTTTTGATTTTAATTTTTAGAGGTGTAGACTGTAAAGGAAGAGATGGTGATAGCGACGGCGACGGCGGTGAAGTAGAGGGGAAGAAGAATTTAAATCCCTAAACCTAACAATTAAAATAATAATAATAATAATAATAATAATAATAATAATAATAATAATAATAATAATAATAATAATAATAATAATAATAAGGATTTGATTCAAAAATTGGATTTAATTAGGATGGTCTGATTCAAATAAACCATAGTTCGATTCAAATAAATCAAAGGGTAGTTTTGTCATTTTGAAAAAAATTGTTCACTTTTTCAGTTGACTAACGCCGTTTTGTGGACGGAAGAATCTGATAGTATAATTTTTCAAATCTGAAAGACGCGATGATACAATTTCAAAAATAGAGAGGTCTCAGAGTATATTAAGCAAAATCTCAAACACCTATCAATAATTTACCCTATAATAAAAAAAGTTACTAACATAAATTTACTTTAACTTATAAAATTATAATAAAAATATTATCCCTAATCGGTTTTCTGATCCAGTAATTTATAAGATTCAAAATATAATTTTACTTGAAATATTTAAATTTTTTTAAAAAAATCTATTTTTTATTTTTACCCTCTAATTTGATTTTATTTCTTAAAATTGAACAAATTATATTTTTTAAAATAATTTCTTTTAGATTATTCATGGGACAGATTTCTTAAAATTCATCCCCAATCTGCTAATACTTTTTATTATATATTTCGAAATTTATGAATCACAAATTGGAATACGTAATAAAAATGAATTTTTGATTTTTTTATTAATATTTTAAAAATTAAAAAAATTATTTTTTAAACAATTTACTAACAATAACTAACTAATACTTAATATAATCCAAAAAATAATTTACATTAAATAAAAAATTTTAACTCAAAATAACAAGAAATTATAACCTTCAAAACAACATCAGATTAACATCAACGAATTAAAACAAATAATCCTTCATTATTCTTCTAAAGTTTTATCGTCATCTAAACTAAATTTTATGTGTGTATATTAATAAAAAATCATTCATTCTGTTAATACCCTTCAGTGGGTTTCGGGACGAGAAGTATAAAACTTACGTCCACCCTAATTTTATTGTAGATTACATTTTTTAAATTCAAATTCACCTCTCTCATTTTTTATCGGGTAAAATAATCCCCATATGAAATGACGAACTAAATAAAATGAGCAATCATAATCATAATAATAATAATAATAATAATAATAATAATAATAATAATTATTATTATTATTATTATTATTTTTATTTTAAAAAAATAATACTATTAAATTAAAAGGTCAAAATGAATACATCTTTTGTTTAAAATTTAGATACCTCGATTGAAATTATATTTTGGTACTTATAATCTGTTGGAGACCTAAAGAGCGGTTAAAAATATTTTTTTGTTACACTATAAGTTAATATACTTTTATGTTACAAATTGAATTGAGATACATTTTTATCACAATGGCCAAAATTAAAGTACCTTCAATGAAAATAAGCCATACTCAAATACCTAATTTTGTTTGGAACCCCATTTTTTCTCGATAGGTTTGGGATCATAGAGCTTTATGTCGGGTCTGTTCGAACTGCTAGGTTGAATATTGATTGAATTTGATAGCTAATCGTAAATAACCCAAACCATGCTTGCTTTATTTTAAGTGACTTTCACATAAAGACCCTACTATATATTTTTATTTTGTTTGCCTACTATATAATTACGTAAAAATTTAAAAAATCACTTAAAAAACTATCATACTACTTTTTTAGAAATTATACTTAAACTAGTCACTTTTTAACATTTACATACTAAATAATCCATTAACAAAATATAGACATAACATAAAATTGTAACTATTTTTATTTTTATAAAAAAATAAATATTTTTTAATTAAAAATCATAAATTACTGTGTAACTAAAAGTTTGATAGCATAAAAAAAAAATAAACAAAACATAAACATTTTGTAAACATTAAAAATGTAATTAAAATTTTTAAGATATTCAAAATTGACCTAATTGAAATTATTTTCACTATAATTTGATAACTACATAAAATTTAGGGTGAGTATTCAAAATTATATAATATAAATAAAATATTAATAAAGCATACATATATTTTTAACAAAAAATAAATAAAATATAATTTTTTTTATTAAAAATCATAAAAAAATCTGCAAAAGCGATCGTTCTACAAAAATTCAATTCAATTTTTGAATCAAACAACATAATTTGCACAAATGTAGATGAAAATAAAGTAAGAATTTACAAAGATTTTATAAATAAAAAATATATAAAAAAATAAAAGTATAAACAAATTCGAAATTAAAAATCATAAAAAAACTCCACAAGCATAAATCTACTGGAAATTCACAATATTTTAACAAATCACAGCTTCTTTCGACATAGTGCATCTATAATAAATAAAAATAGAGAAGCTGAGTGGCAACATCAAAAAATGAGCATGGATTAATTAGTAGACGAACCTCCTTCTAGCATAGTGCATCTATAATAAATAAAAATAGAGAAGATGAGTGGCAACATCAAAAAATAGCATGGATCTAGCATAGTGCATCTATAATAAACAAAAGTAGAGAAGATGAGTGGCAACATCAAAAAATGAGCATGGATTAATTAGTAGACGAACCTCCTTCCGGCATAGTGCATCTACAATAAACAAAAGTAGAGAAGTTGAGTGGTAACATCAAAAAATGAGCATGGATTAATTAGTAGACGAAGAGAGGAGAAACTATGTTTAAAAAAAAAAGGGAGGAGCAAAGGGTGAGTGGATTAAAAGTGACTCTTTGGAAGAGTGAAAGTAAGAATTTGATAGTTTAATTTTTTTTACTTAATTCAATTCAAATGGGAAAAAACTCCTATATATTACCATTTTAGAAATTTGGACACATATAATTTGTTTAAAATTTTTTTCGTAAAAATAGCCTTATTTAAGTTTTTTTTTCTGAAAAATAGTCATTTTATATTTTTAAGTCAAAATATAACACTTTTATATATGATAATTTTATGAACAAAATATAAATATATTATAATGTAAACAATATTCAAACATATTATTTATATTTTATAATCAAGTTATGAATAGTAAGTAATTTTTTATTTTTTATTTTTGTAAAAGTAACTATTATTGACATTAAAATTTGAAAAAACTATTTTTATATTTTAAAATTTTGTAAAAGATTATTTATATCATTTGTCCAATTCAAATCAGGATGAAAGATTTTATGAACCGTGGTAGGCGCTCAAAATGATTTTTTTTTTTTAATCAAAAGTGTTAATTGTGTTAAACTACGGTTTGAGCCACTTCGAACTACAACTTTAATGTAAGGTTTACCAGATGAGGGGGCTTAAACTTATACAAATACAAAAATACCCCCAATAATGATTAACAATTCTTGTCATATACTGCATTTTATTTTATTTTTCCCCTAAAAAATAATAGCTTTACATTTTTTATTTTTATTTTTTCAGTTCTCTCGTATCTTCATTTAATTTTTTTTTAAACCCTGTTTGAAGTATTTCTTACACATATTCTTAGAGTTCTGAATTTTGTTGTCAATCGGTGCATAAATTGTTCTACAGTGGAGGTTTGTTAGATTAAGTTGGTCTCGAATGTCATTCCACTTGTGGTTGCATAGCTATAAGGCTAAGATATGTGCATTTTATAATACCAATTGATTTTAAAAAAAAGTTAATATCAGCTGAGATCTTATAAGTGATATTAAAGTCGTGATGAATTATTAAGGGGAAGATTGTTAGTCATATATGTATCAATTATTCTATTGCGAAAATTTAATGGGTGAAATTATATTTAAATGATGTTGGACGCTTGTGAACTACATATAATGTTAAGATTGCCAATTTTGAGATCCTACCGAGTTTCAATTTCTTCTTCTTATAGGAAAGAGATTCGCGTGTATGTTGATAACTTGTATATGGCCAATTTTTCCATTGATGAAGAGCCAGTTGAATTTTTAGTATAAAAGTTTTATTTTTGTCTTCAATTGAATTTGGAGATTTTATGTAAATATGATTTAGAAACTGTTAGAATTTTGTTATAATCAAATATAAGTGGGTATGCTGCCGCGAAATGCGCATGACACGCATGTGAACACAATCCACAGCACAATTCTACTTCATCAAATTAATGTGTTTTGGCATAGACTGTGCAAATTTTATCAATACCAATGCGTCTGATTTTACTAAAATCATTTTAATGTGATTAAATTTTTGTCCAAAACTCTTAATTAGATGACTAAAAATCTAATAATAAGTTAGTAATAAGCAAATACTTATAAACTCACAAGGGTATTAAGATAATTTGATTATTATTTAGTATAATGCTATATTGCTAAAGCAAATAAAGATAGTTAAAGTTTTTTAAAAAATTTTCCTTACAAAAATTTCAAATTAAGTGCAATACACTAAAAAATTGCTTGTTCTAATCAATGAATGGCATCCATCTCAAAACCAAAAGGTTGCTTTTCCGGGAAAAAAGCAAGAGTTTTTAACCATGTGCCAAATATTTGTCTTGCCCTTAATGTACTAATCATGAGAGAAACATAATTATAATTATATGTGGTTGGTATGTGGAATTTCGAGTTCGATCAGTCTCTTTTTCGGTCCCTATCTCAAAATACCTCTGAGAAAAAAAATCACATTAAAAGTTTCCAATTATAATTAAGAAAGAGAAAACAAACTAACTTAACATGCTAATAATAATAATAATAATAATAATAATAATAATAATAATAATAATAATAATAATAATAAAAAAGAGAAAACAAACTAACTTAACTGGATAATACCTATTATGTTATGGTAAAATGTAAAACTTAAAATACATTACAAGCTCAATTATGACTGCTTCAGCATCATTTCATAAAGATCTCAAATACATATATCCCATTAACCACTCAAACAAAAACATCAAAACAGAAAAAGAAAAAAAAATCTCATTCTACTAAACAAGACTACCTGTTATTACTGCCAAAGGAATCATAAGTTGCCCAACTGGTACAACTTCAACGGTCATGATCATTCTTATCCTCTAATATGATCCTCCACCCTTATGATCATCACCGTTGATTTGAGTGCTGTGGCCATTTTTGGCCATCAACAAAATAACTAGAAGTAGTAAAAATTGCAGAAGGACAACAGCTGAGAAGCATAGATAATTGCATAATAGAGGAAAAGAGAAAGAGTGAAGAAGGGTTTGCTGAGCTTTAAAGGAATACCAAAAGCTTTCCTATGTTTTGTGGGTAGAGAATCATTCTAAGCATATGCTTCAAGCAATACCCACCTTGGTCCATATATTCTTTTCTTTTTATACTTTATTTTAAAAATATATATATATATATAATAATTACTACTATCAAATGTGCAAGGTGACGAATTATGCAATAAAGTTAGATTGGATCGGGCAAAATAAATAGATACTTAACACATTTTAAATATAAATTAATAAATATCCAAAACCTAAAACTACTTTCTTGTTTATCTTCTAATTTGTATAAATTCTATACCATAGTGGTCTTAATAGTTTCTTGTTTTTCTTTAACTTAATATGTTAAATTCTCAATTAGTTTTAATTAATTAATTAATTTTAAAAACAAATTATGTTGGGAAAAAAATTACAAGATTAATTTAAAATCATGATCGTAACATATTTGATTTTCAATTGTGTATATAAAAGTTTCCATTATGTGATGAAAGAAATAGGAGTTAAAATAAAATAAATAATTTAATGTTTACAAACTGATTAATATTAAATTAATTTAGCTTCATTAGAAGTAGACTCCTTTTATAATGTGAATTTCAATGTATGAAGTGTTTGTTATGTAAATGGGTACTTAAGAATTCAAAAGTGACAAGTTAGTAAATAACAAAATTTACAAAATTAGGTGTAGTTATAGCAGAATTTTATAAATATTAAATAAATAGCTGATACATTTTAAAAAATCATATAATACCCTAACTAATAATATAATAATAACTTAATTAATTAAAAGTGATTAAATAACATTATTCATTTTTGTTTGAGAAGACAAATGGCGCCACCGTTGTCGCCATCGTTCACCATCTTTGACGCCGTTGTCCATATTCATATCATCCACTGCATCTCGTTGTCCTCCGTCTTATGTTTTCGTAAAGTCGTCCTTCACCTTCTCTGAAGCCATCATTTTCCTATCTCATAGTTTGTTCATAGCTGCGGCGGCAATTGTTCATCAGTGCCAAGAGAAAAGAATAAGAAGAAGATTCGACTCTGATTGAGATTAGCCGGAGATAAAGAAGAAACTGAAGATGATTTTTTCAACTGATGACAAAGGCGAAAGTTTGATCATGGCGGCAGTGATGGTTCATCAGTGAGAAAAGAAAAAAGGAAGAAGAAGAGCAATATGCACTTTTAGTCCTTAAAATTTTTAGTTTGGTCATTCTAAGTATTAAAATGTAAAAAAGTTAGTTATTTAGATGTTAGAATGTAAAAAAAAAAAGTTTATAGATTGATGTGTGTAAGTCGCACCTGGAACCCTCCAATCTGTCCATTCCAGGAGGAGGGTCGTGGTTTCACCGGGATTGAGACCGAGGGTCAGTACTTACACTAGTCGACCTTGTAGTCATCATACTCTTATGAGAAAGACTCGCGAAATAGGCTTTTAAGGCCTCTTGGGCTCCGAAATTCTTGGAGCTCGGAATATCCTATTGGACGCGGAGATTTCCGTACTCCATCGACACGATTCCCTTATATAAGAGAACCCAAACATCACTCAATAGACTAAGTCACTCACACTAAGCTTTCAATGTGTATATAAACTTTATATATTGATTTACATATTAGTAGGTTGTAAAAATTAATTTTTGTATAGATTTACATATTAAAATCAGTATGTAAACAATATAAAAAATATATAAATAAATTATCAGTATGTAAATCAGTATAAACAAATAATCAAGTTACATATTGTATTACCTACTAATAGTATGTAAAACGTATGTAAATATAAACTAGAGGTATAAAAGTAATTGTCACAAAAAATCAAGTTACATATCGATATCATGTAAAAATAATTTATATACTAATTAATATGTAAAAATAATCTATGGTATAAGAATAATGACTATAAAAAATCAATTTACATATTGATAATAAAATCAATTTACATATTAATAGGTATATAAAAAATGAGGGGTAAAAAATAATTATTATAAAAGATAATAATACGTAAAAATTAATTTATATATTTATAATAAAATTAAAAATATATTTAAATGTATAAAATTAAATGTCACAAAAATTTATCATTTAATTAATTTTTAAATTAAATTAACATTTAATTAACTACAAACATAAAAAAAATCTATACTTAATTTTCTCAAATTCAAAACTAAAGAATTTAGCTCAATCTCAAATTGTCAGGCTATCTAGTATATATATATATATACCGAGTACCATTTCTTTACCAAGTACCAAAAATTCCACTAAAGAGCTAAGAGAAATATTCATGCGTATAAAAGGTATTGATTTCCGCGTGTTTTATATGTTTTAATTTGTGATAAGTGCTCGTTATCTTATTTATATTAAATTTTTTATATTTATTAATCATCAAGTAATTAATTTTTATTTTAATATTTGGTTTAAATAAATAATATATTTTTTCAATATACATATTAGTCTTCATTTAAATATGTAAATGTATTTTATAAATATATGTTTATATATCTATTTTATTTAGCATATAAATATAGATTTATATGTCTATTTTATTTGTTCATATATATTCCAAAAATGTAAATTTATATACTCTAGGTTGAACTTATCTATCTATATTATATATAAATGTAGATTTTTAAATAATAAATAAAAATAATGATAATATTATTATTATTACTAATTAGAATCCAAAAGTTACGTGCTTATTATTATTACAACTTTAGTTTAAATATAATTAATATAATATTAATTATTAGAATGTGATTTAAATTAATTAATTAGCAATTAAAATAATATTACTTGTCAGAAATTTATTTAAATTTTATTCATTAATAATTAAAATATTAATTCATATTAGAATATTTAATTAATTAGTATAAAGACAAATTTACATATTAAATATTAATTTAAATTCAATAAATAATAATTATGTTGATTTAATAAAACAAAACACCTTGAATGGTTGAGTTTAATTCCTAATCATTTTTCATATAAACTACTTGTATCACTTTACAGCCTAAAAATAATATAAATATATAATAAGATGCATAGTACATTATATTATCTGGAGTCTTTTTTTTTTTTTTTTTGTCATATATAAAAGCGTTTAGAATCACTATAATTTGTATATGTATAGGGATAATATCAGAAATTAGTCTGAAAATACCAATTAGGTGAATTATATTTTTAGTTTTTAAAGAGGTTATACTTTAATTTTTAACTCTGAAAGTTGTCATAATCGTTTATTTATAAATTATTATGTGTTTATCAACTGTTTATAAGGAGCTATTTTACAAATTATTTTTAAAAAATATAACCTTTCCTAGAATGTGATAAAATTTTACAGGCTATTAATGTAGAACCCCTTCTACACACTCCCTCTCCCCCCAAATTAGGGCCTTTTTAAACTTTATATGATGATAAAAAATAACTTAAGTTTAAATAATTTATTATTTTTCTTCAAAACAAAATTAATTTATAATGTAAAGTTAATTTATACACAATAAATTAGAAAGCAAGATATTAGAGAAACAACCTTTTAGATGCATTCTGAATAATATATCATATGTATACATATTTTAAAATTTGCCTCAAATATGTTCAATTTTCAATTCTTGTCACAGGGTGTGTAATAAAATTTTGAATTTTTTTTATGTAACTGAATATAATAAAAAAATTATAGACTTAAGATTTGCATCAAACATGTCCTATTTTCAAATAAAATAAAAACTATTTTATTACTATTAGATCAATTATTTTAAAATTTAATTTAAAAGTAACTTAGATTTGAATTAATTTTAATAATGAAAAAAAAAATCTCATTTATTAGTTTTCATACAGTTTAATTTGATTATCAAATTTAGGATGCTATTAAAATAAAGTTTGAATGTTTAGAGTGTTTGTAAGAGAAAGTTAAAAATCAGGTGCTATTAAAATAAAAGGGGTAATTATTTTTAAGTCTCTGAGGTTTGACCCAACATACTCGTAGGTCCCTCTATTTTGGAAATTATATCAACGGGTCCCTAACTTTTGAAAAAATAGACTCTCAGGTCCTTCCGTTCACTTTGACCGTTAGTCAACGGAAAAGTCAACTTTTTTTTTTCAAAATGACAAAACTACCCTTTGGTTTAATTGAATCGAACCATGATTTATTTGAATCAGACCATTCTAATTATTAAATCAAACCTGTGGACCCCACTCACTATAAAAATAAAAAACAACCCAAAGTAGGGCTCAAACTTGAGATCTTTAGAATGCTTGGCTACATGCTAACCAACTACACCACAACACTTTTAATATGTTAAATTGACATGATAATATTTTATTGTGTAAAGCACAGCCATTCACCTTTTATCCCTATAGCAATTAGCTATTATTTCAATTAAAATTTTATTAAATAATTACATATTTATTTTTTTATCATTTTAGACAAGTCTGAAAGTTAGAAGGGAAAGTTTAACTTTTCCGAAAAATTAAAAAGAGTTTACAGAAAATTTAATGTTTATTTGGAGAAATTAAG
This sequence comes from Croton setiger, assembly GCA_948099555.1. Classification (NCBI taxonomy): domain Eukaryota; kingdom Viridiplantae; phylum Streptophyta; class Magnoliopsida; order Malpighiales; family Euphorbiaceae; genus Croton; species Croton setiger. The sequence continues at coordinate 11,836 of CANUEY010190847.1, forward strand.
AAAAATTAGAAAACTCATACTTTTATTTGGAGAAATTAAGAAAAATTAGAAAAATCATATTTCTAATTTAAGGAAATGAAATATTTATTGTGGGATCCGATCATACAATTTCCAAAATAGAGGGATCCCAAAGTACATTAGGCCAAACCTCAGGGACCCTCGATGATACAATTTCCAAAATAGAGGGACCCTAGAGTACATTAAACCAAACCTCAGGGACCCAAAAATAATTACCCCTAAAAAATATGAGTTTTCTAATTTTTGTTAATTTCTCCAAATAAAAAATATGATTTTTCTAATTTTTATTAATTTCTCCAAATAAACACTAAATTTTCTGTAAACTCTTTTTAATTTTTCAGAAAAGTTAAACTTTCTCTTCTAACTTTCAGACTTGTCTAGGTTGATAAAAAAATAAATATGTAATTATTTAATAAAATTTTAATTGAAATAACAGCTAATTGCTATAGGGACAAAAGGTGAATGGTTGTGCTTTACACAATAAAATATTATCATGTCAATTTATCACAATAAAGTTGTTGTGGTGCAGTTGGTTAACATGTAATTAAGTAATTTGTAGGTCTCAGGTTTAAGCCTTACTTTGGGTTATTTTTTATTTTTATAGTGAGTGGGACACACAAGTTTGATTTAATAATTAGAATGGTCTGATTCAAATAAATCATGGTTCGATTCAATTAAACCAAAGGGTCGTTTTGTCATTTTGAAAAAAAAAAGTTGACTTTTCTGTTGACTAACGGCCAAAGTGGACGGAAGGACCTGAGAGTCTATTTTTTCAAAAGTTAGGGACTCATTGATATAATTTCCAAAATAGAGGGACCTACGAGTATGTTAGGCTAAATCTCAGAGACCTAAAAACAATTACCCCTAAAATAATAACAAAGTTTAGGATGTGACAAATATTTATTTTATTTTATTTTTTGGATCAACCCCTACTTTTAACAACTTTAAGCATGCTACATTTGAGCTCAGAAAATAATTTTTATTTTATTTTATCCGGATATTAAAAATAGGGTGCTATTATAATTTATGGTTTAGAGTGTATATAGTAAAAAGATCAAAATCTTCAAATCATTCTGTCTATTTTTATACATTTTTCATTTTTTTATTGAATACAATTAGAATGACTAAATTACCTTAATTTTAAATTAAATAGTTTAGAGAAAATTTTGTTCAAACTCTTATAATTTGAGCTAATATGTGATATCCATTAAGTCATCCTACTATCAAAAATATATTTACATGTACTTTTCAATTAAATTTGTGGTTAATCAACGATTCAATTAGATGGTTCTGGCGGTTCAGGAACGGTTTACGATTTATGACGATTATGGTTCGAAATTTTGTTGAACCTAAAACGGACTGTCTATCGACCGTTACGGTTCCGGTTCGACCGATCACGGTTCGGCCACGGACTAGACCCGGCGAGCGCAGTGGGCCAAACCGACCTATGACCTCCTCTAACCGCCACCACCAAAGCAATTAAATAATTAGTTCATCCTTATTAAATAAAATAAATTGTAATAAAAAAACTCAAATTTTTATATTTGGTAAATTTATCTATACTTGAAAATTAGAGGTGAAATCATATTTTATAAGATAACTTTATTATACTGAAATTAAATTATGAATTTCTTTAAGACCTAAGCACAAAAAAATGATTGAATCTAGTTGTTGCTTAACGCTCCACCTCAGTGTAGAAAGCTGTGGTGTTCATTAAAGATTCTTCCTCTTTGAATTACCATCTCAATTATTGGAATTAGATGTCATAATTATATTATTATTTTTATTTTATAATTACTATCCTACCCAATTAGATTATAATAAACTCATCATATAGTTATTATTTTTATATTTTATATTTTAATATTGTTTTCATATTCCTTTTCGTAAAACTACCATCATTATTTTTGTATAGATAGTCCTTGCAACAGATATTATTGCAATAAGAAATTTATTATTTAATAAATAAATGATTTAAAATTTAAATTGAAAATGTAAGTGTTGTTGGCTTTATGATTAAGAAAGAACATAAATTGAGAGTTGAATTGTTTGGTACCTAAAAATTAACTAGTTCTAGTTAGCATGAATTATTCAAATAAGAAGCAACCACAGCCAATTTGCATGGACTTTTCTGGTTTCTTTCTTGTTAGAAAACCAATACTCTTCTCAACTTATCATTATTCATAATTTGGTAAATAAGGAGTTCACACTTAATGTACATTTGTGATTCTTCCCACAATTATTATATATTTAATTGATAGGTTTTAAGCTATACATTAATGGGTAAATTAAAATAATTTGTGCATTAGCGGTCAGAATATGTTATAAAAAAATTAACTATTTCAATAATTATATGCTTATAAACCGCTATAAAATGGAGGAAAAACTTTTTTATATCAGATGTGACGCATCAAACCAATAGTAAGCTTAGAAAAATATTTAATATGGACATTTATGACAATTCATGGGAAGAAAAATGATAAACTATTTCAAAAAATTGAAAAAATTAAATTTTCTTTATTTTCATTTTTATAAATGGCCAAAAAAAAACTGATTAAAAAAAATTTTATTTCAAATAGTTGTTACCCGACATAGAGTTAGATTGGCAACCACAATTGCGTTCTAAATAATTTTTGTATGTTTTAAGGATTTAATTAGTAGAAAAATAATTACTTGAAAATGTTGTCCCATTTATTCTAAATTAATAAGGTTATTAATATTTCTCTTCTTTTGTGACTTTTAGGAATGAGTTATACTTTTTTTTTTGGAAGCTATTCCAGTTTAGAGGCTTTGTGACTAATTCTACAACGATGGATGAATTTTCCGATGGTCACCTGAAACTTCTTTAAATAAATTCATGCAGTTTATTATTATTTGGATTTAAAAAGAGTATGAAATAATTTTTTTTGATAAAAGCTATATATATATTTGTTATGAAGCTATCATATACAAACATTAAAACTATGCAATGAGATTTTAAATTATTGTTACAATATATATTCCAGTGCAATCATAATCATTTGACTAGGCACATAATTAAAGTTAGTTATTTATTGGGGAATTTTACTTTGATTCTTATGTTTTGAGTTAGTCTTCAATTAGATTTTTGTAATTTTAATTTTGTTAAAAAATTGTATTTACATGTCTAGAAATTTTGTACTTTTCAATTTCCATTGAATTTTTTTAGTAAATTGAAAAAGTCAATAAGGAAATCCTATAATTTTTTCCTTGATAATGACTGAATATTTTTAAATATAAAGACCTAACAATATGTTAAACCAAACATATGGACCTAATCAGATGTTAGCTCAAATTTAAGGGACTTAATATAAAATTTCCAATTATTTATCTTATACATTTGATACGTTGGAATTATACAATTAGTATAATAATTCAAAAAATGATTAGCAAATGACAAGTCATTATGTGTCGGGTTTGTTTCAATAAAATGATTGAAACAGCTCATGTTTACATGTTTTCTATTTATATTTGTTTAAAAAGTTATAAAATATCCAAAACTTGACAAATTGTATTTTGTTTAACCTTTTTTTTTTTTGAAAAATATTCTTTTATTACTAAATTCATTACCGGTTTTAGATTTAGTCAATAAAAATTAATGACAGTTGTAACCTAGACCAACAATTATACCCTTATGTTGATTGTATTTGCATGATTGATACAGGAATTAGGATGCCAACTCACAACTCCACAAATTGGTCTTCTCATTTCTTCTTCCTTGTAATACAAATCATCCAATCTAGAAAATGGCACCACCACGATGAAAACTAGAAACTATTAGAAGGGCCAAACCCTCCTAAATATGCTTTAAGTCCGTCTTTGAATGCGACTAGGCATATGGAATACATAATATATATACTTTAGTTTTTTTTTTTAGGCTTGAAAGTTTTGGGTTTTTGACCTGCATGTTTTTCTTCTCCGACTAACAGATGGCAAAGCTAAGGGCACAACAAGATTTACCGATCCCTGGACTTCAGTTTGGCGATAATAGCTCAACTAGATGAGACCGTTGAAAATGAATGAAAAGGTGGAGGCTCAGATTTCAATTTGAGAAAGATGTTTTACTGTTTATTTACAAAATAATTTTTGGAAGTTTTTTCTTATTTAAATCTTTTTAAGTAACAATGGAAAAAAAAAATTATCATGCACCTACCACATACTCAATTTAGTTATTAAAAAAAAAGCTTACCGCATGCTTAATAGCATTTTAGTTCTGGGGTTATGACCTAGTCCAATGGTTAGTGCATTGTTGTGTGACTTGTTGGTCATGACTTCAAATTTTCATTGGGATGTGTGTTGATAGGGGAGAGTCATTCCTCTACTGTTTGGTTCATGAATTAAATCTTTTCGTTAAATTAAAATATAACATGTGATTTCAAGTTCTCGGATTCCAGTGTCGCAAGATATTAGAAAGTTTATAAGTTCGGAGGGCCAATTAGTGCCACACAAATCTTAGGTAGCCAGTTGGTTTGTTGAGATAGTCCATGGAGCAACTATGTATTATGCCCATTAGGTAGTCTAAATACGATGTGTATATTATTATTATTATTATTATTATTATTATTATTATTATATGTTTGATTGGTTTATATTTTTAGAATGTGAATAAAAATATTTAAATATAATTTTTTATATTTTTAAATTAACATCATTGCTTTGCCAAAAAAAGAAAAATTCAAAATCATTGAATTTATTAGCTATTAAGACTAGGAGTGGTCTCAGCAACGGGAAGGATCTGATCCTATTTAAGCTTTGACGCACAGGCAAGCAAACCACATCACACAAAAGTATACAGTCACACCGTGTTTCGCTAACGTGTACGAGAGAGTGATCAGCGCATCATACACAAAGAAAGAAAAAGGCAATTAGAGGCCCAACAGAGTCGGAGCCGAGCTTTTGTATTGTAGGTGGAGATTGATTTCATCTAGGAAGCGTCTGTCTCCTTATCTGTAAAATCGCTAAATACGAAAGGAAAAAAAAAGGAAAAAAGAAAAAAAAAAAAAAAACAACCAACCAAGAAGAAACAACTGCCTCTCCCTCTTTCGCTCTCTCATCTGAAATCTCTATGACCTTTCACTCCTGACTCCTGAGTTCCGTTGGATCTTTCTTTCTCTTCCTCTTCCTCCTCCTTCATCTCTCGATTTGTTGATCTGCTTTAGTACTTGTCGACTTATCCATGGCTGCTACTCCGACGAGAGCCCGAGCGGACTATGATTACCTCATAAAGCTTCTTCTGATAGGCGACAGTGGTATGTGATTCTATTTTTTTTTTGTTTTCTTTCTGTTTTCTCCTGAACCAAACGGATCTTCTTTTTTTTTTCCTTTTGTGGATTTTTTTTTTTTAAATTTGTTCTGCATTTGCGATTTGTTAATGTGGTTAAGGATCTGCTTTCCTCATGGCTTTGAACTGTTTTCATGTATCATGAAAATGAGATGTTTGATTTCATTTGCTATATTATAATGCTGAATATCTTATCATTTCTTCAAATCAGGTATTCTAATGGTTCTATGTGTCTGAAGTTGTTTATGTTTTTGTTGAGGATTGAATAGAGGAAATGGATCTCTGGAACAGTTTATTTCTGTAAATTTCTGTCTAAACATTATATTTCTTTGGTTCTTTGTAAATAATAAAGTTTAAGCCATCTATGTTTTTCTACAAGCATGTAATTTGAAATATTTGATGGATGTTTTGTTGATAAATGTAGATGTAACATTGTATTTTGGCTGAGTAATTGTTTTGAACCTGTAATGTCTTTCTGGATGCATATTGGCTGGTTTTTGTTTTGTATTCAAGCTTTTGGAGTGCTGTTTTTGTATAAATGTTTGTCATTTCATATGAAATCAATGTTTTATTGTGATCATGAACGAAACCTTTGGAAATAAGAGTAGCACATGTTTTGTTCTGCAATAGACTGATAGGACACGAAATATCCAGAAGTGGTAAGAGAATAAATTGGGAAGCTACATGGAGAATAAATTGGAAGCTATATGGTTTTTATTCTTGATGCTGGGCCTGGACGGATCTTTTGCCATTTACTCTGGTCCTAAAAAACCCAGGAGGTCACAGACAGGTTGATATTGTTGCAGCATCTTTTCTTTCGCTGTCACCTTCCAATTCCATCCTCCTCCCTCTCCCCCTCTCTCTTTCTCTTCCTATAGTAATTATTGGAGATTAGTAGTTTACAAGTACCTGAAGCAAGCTGGATCCAATGTTAGCTATTCGACCTTGTTTCTTATTAATCTTATGAAGTTTATCATAGTTAAATTTAAAAAAAAAAATAAAATTATTTTATTGATTCACTATCAGAAATTATATACCTCAAAATACTGTCATCTATAAATTGGGAGCAATTTTTATCTGTTTTATTATTTTTTGTTATTTGCATTTTGCTTCAAATTTGTGTTGTGAGGATACTTCATTGTTTGTTTGTTTTCTCTGCTCTTCTGTTTGGTGGCATTATAAATTGAGGTACATAATTATTTATGATTAACTCTCTTCTTTTGGGTTTTTTTAATGCATCTACAGCCAATTGTTATGTAGGTACTGCTTACATTCTACAATTTTGTTCATAGTTCCTATACCATTACTTTTGTGTTATTTATCCAATGTTGGATTCAAAAGTTATTTATTTAGAAGCAAAGTTTTGTCTATATAAATTAATAATACAATCATTAAGTTTCAGCATCTTAGGGATGCCATAGCCAACTTACCAGAATTGGTTGTACAAATTGTTGTAATATGGTTCAAGATTTGCTGATTTGGTATATATAATGTCAATCTTTTGAGTCTTGGCATGTGGTTTTCCTAACTGATTTTCTGGACATAGATATAATAACCATGAAAGTGATGTTTGTTTGCTTGTAACGTTGAGCTAAAGTTTTCAATTGTTGAATTTCTCAGGTGTGGGCAAGAGTTGCCTTCTTTTGCGATTCTCAGATGGTTCCTTCACTACTAGTTTCATCACCACCATTGGGTTTGTAATACCTGACCATGGATTCAAACCACATTATCTTCATTTTTATAGTGATTTTGCTGACTTCCCTGTATTACTTATGCAGCATTGATTTCAAGATAAGAACCATTGAGCTCGATGGAAAAAGAATTAAGCTTCAAATTTGGGATACAGCAGGCCAGGAACGATTCCGCACAATTACAACTGGTAAATTTCTACATGCATAATGCACTGTTTTTTGATTCTAACAAATGAAGATGCTATTTGGATGAAATCTAGTGTCCTATTATGTGGTTGCTAATGTTACATATTCATGCTAGAAAATGGATTGATGGGTGGTCCTTCCATTTTTTCTTTTCTTGAAGGTTCCCAAGTCGGAGCAGTCAATTTGATGAACCTAATTAATTACTCAGTTTTCTGCTGGTTGGAAAAAGTGGGAATTTTCTATTTGACCCTTTAGGGTTAGGATTCTCCAGTAACATGGCTTGAAATTTTAAGTTTTGACTTTCAAGGTGGATTGACTGTGATCCTCTAGCATAGGCTCTTGAAGATTTAGTTATGATAGCCTGATAATGGGTTTAATCAATGGCTCTAATTGACCCGAGAAATCTATTAGCTATTATTTCTTAGGCATGTGATTTCAGATTTGTATTTTGTAGAACGCCTAATGTTTTTTTGGTCCTTTGGAAACCTTCCTATGCTTGAGTTAGAACTTCCTTTTCTCTTTTTATCCCATGTTTCTGTCATCTTGTCGTCCTATTGCCACCTATGTGAAGAAGTTCGTTGGGTTAATAAGATAAAATCTTTGTCAGGATTCTATATTGTTTAATGCATTTTGACTGTTTTAAGGGCCTTTAGAAACTGTCTATGTTATTATTTATTAGTTTCTCTGATCTTCTTTGGTCCTCTCTTCATTGTTTTGCATAATTGTTTGACAAGAATTTTTCTTTCTATAGTTAATCAAATTTGTTTCTCTGGTTAATAATTCCTTGCAATTTATGCAGCTTACTACCGTGGTGCCATGGGCATTTTGCTGGTCTATGATGTTACTGATGAATCATCTTTCAACAGTAAGTGTTTCTTTATTTTAGCATATTATTTAGTAATAGCTGCAAAAACTATTAAGGGGAAATGAATTTTGCTTCACTCTAATACACTTCTGGGGAGTATTTTTTTTCTTGCCATATATTTATTGCTGGCTAGAACGTTCTCACTTGCAGTATTCTAATATTGCCTGCCCCAAGCTTGCTAAACATGTCTTTGCCTTGAGCAACTTTTGGTGTCCTTCAGTTGTGCTCATATAGTTATCTTTTTGCCATTGTCAGACATTAGGAATTGGATTCGCAACATTGAACAACATGCTTCTGATAACGTTAACAAAATACTGGTTGGGAACAAGGCTGACATGGATGAAAGCAAAAGGGTATTATATTCTTCTTTGATGTTATGGATAAAGAATCTGTTCCACTTGCTCTTATTTTCCGTCTTTTACTTGTCTTTTTTTTTTTTTGTTTTCTGAAGTTCATCATGAATTTCTCCATTGGATTTGTTGTCTCATGATGTAAATTTTTTCATAAGATAAACAAATTAGTGAATACAGTAGATATTTTTACTTCCCTAATCGCTCTTGATATTTATTTAGGCTGTGCCAACATCCAAGGGCCAAGCACTTGCAGATGAATATGGAATCAAGTTCTTTGAAACTGTAAGTAACCTGTATTGATGTTGAAGTTAGTTGGAATAAATGTTGGTCTAATGGCACTCATAAAAGAATGAAATATTACAGAGTGCAAAGACAAATCTAAACGTGGAGCAAGTTTTCTTTTCAATAGCAAGAGATATAAAGCAAAGGCTTGCTGATACAGACTCAAAGCCTGAGGTATTTCAATTTCATACATATATATATATATTTTTTTTCAAAAATGAAATAAGGGGACAAAGAAACGGTGGTGGGATATAATCAAATTGATTGATGATCATTTGCTTGTGGTGTTTTGGTTGTAGACTACGACGGTTCAGATTAATAATAAACCAGGCCAGGCAGGTGGGGCTGGTCAAGATGCCCCAAAATCAGCTTGCTGTGGATCTTAAGAGCTAAAGCAAATTGTTTTATACAAGGCAAGTAATTGCAGGTGACACTTTTGTCTTGGAAGGAAAGGGAAAAGAAGGGAAGTATAAAAATATATAAAAAAAAAAACTAATTCTGATGTGACTGGACAATTGGTGCTTGTAATTTTTTTTGTCATTCTTTTCTATCCTTGTTTTAGTGTGCGAAAGGTAGTTTGCTATTATTATAGAATACATTTTGTGGTTTAACATTTGTGCTTGTTGCACACTTTTTCCTTTTTATGAGCTCTTCTTTGGATGCCTCATTTGCTTCGGACAAATTTGTTCGTTTCTTCGTATTGTAAAAAGAATTAAAAATGACTTGATTTTAAATTGTACTCCAGAAAAAGACTGTCATTGGACATAGTAGTATGTCATGCTATTGGACAAATGTTACATAATTACATCATATTGTTACAATTTAAGGATACTTGAAAAAGACAAATATGCACTCTTAATTTTTTGCCCTTTCAGGGGAGAACCTACAATTATGACGCCCTATTAATGAATTCAATCTTTTCCTTTATGATTTACGTACGTAGCAATCTTGTAGCAAGCATCTTATGGCATTATATTCCCAGTTAACTGTAAAAGATTATACGTTTATTAACAGTCGCAAAAGGAAAAAGAAGTTCCAAATAGTGATTCCTACAACATATAATTTGCTATTCTATACAAACATGGTTGCCAAGAGGCCTATGACATAATTGTTCCTATGCACATTAAGGGCTATTCTATAAGACATTTTTCCATGAGCATTCTGCTTTACAAATTTAATTCTTCCTTCCCGTAGATACGCTGTAGCTCACGAGTTGCTGCTTGAAATGATTCTGAAAAGAACAATGAGAAAATTACACTTCAAGAAAATTGCAACATGTCCAAATTTTAAATAATGCTCTCCATCACCAGTCACAACTGCAAACCACCCAAAGAGAAGGGCCCAAACAATACACAACAAAAATAACATGAGATTAAGTCCGCCGCATTACAAGCAGCGCAACAATAGAAACCTTGAGCTAATAAAGTACTAATCAAGAGATTGTAGCACCTGCTAGCAGCTCCTACAAAGTTAAAAAATATAGGCAGCTTTGCTGCTTCCAAAATTCGCTTATTAGAACCATACAATAGAATTTACCATGATTCACAGTAGCATTCAATGATACGATTGTACGTGTGCTGAATAAATGTTAGACTCCCGATAACTTCTGAATGGTGTATTAAGCAAAATATAAAATGTTACCTTTCCATGTCCGAAAAGATTTCTGGTTAATTGGTGCACCAAAAACAGTTTGGATCACATCAAATAGCATGCTTTCAGGAGTGCTCCTTAATTCTTGTACAATCTGATATATTGTCTTTCCATTCTCAAAGTATATGTGATTATTTGGATGTTTTGTCTTGGAACCAGCATGGCGTTCAAATTCATATGCATTCAGCACCTTGCATACAAATCACAAAACAGATCAGAGAGGTTCAGAGAGCTTTCCTCGGCTTAAGCCTGAACTTAAGAGAAACTCACCTTGGAATAGTTGCATGATTGACAACTACAGAGATAGCCTGAACCTTTTATAACACCGCGAAGCTCCTTGTACATGCAGTGTATAATGTCAATAGGAAACAAGTACATAAACAAAGAGAACAGCAGATGAGAAATAAGTAGGGAAGTTACCTCCCGTGACAAAGAGACATACTTTACAGGAACCCCATCCAGCATACCAGTTGATATCAAACTTCGAACATTTGAAGGGAAGCTATTTGGTGCTTCTTTTCGGGAAGATTTGACCTCTGGTTTGTTCCTGGAAAAAGATTCAAGCTTGGCCTTTGCAAATCGAATGTTGCTTGGAGCAGCATTGGCATTCAATTCATTCAACTCTTTCTCATGAACTGCGTCTGGTGCCTGAACAGAAGACTGATCGTATGACTGATCATAACCATCAACAGGCCTGCCAACAGGTATAATATCATGTTCATCAGGAAATCCTCCAAAAGATATCATATTAGCATCCTCCTTACTGTAGGCATCAGTTATTGAAATAGCATTGTTGTCTGCTTTGATGTAAGTTGAACATGCTGATACATTATGGGTATCTCTATCAAAGCCATGACCCATTAATGTGACATTGCCATCTTCCTTCTCATAAGCCTGCCCCATTGATATGAAATTATTTTCACCATTAGCCTCATTGATAAAAACATGTCCCTTCAGTTCATGCATACTGTTGTCAGAGTCCTTAACTTGATTGACTTTAACTTTTCTAAAACCATTGTAGCCAAGACATGCTTCAGGATCTTCGATTGTATGAGACATAGACAGACTAATGGATGCATTATCATCTGTTCCGAAATTTACAGATTTTACTGTTTCAGGTCCAAATAAGCGAACAAATTGGTTCGGAACTGACTGAAAACCAGATAAATTACCCCAAGTAGGAACATTGGCATTAGAAACTTGTGGACTAGATGTGCTGTTTGGTGTTAGGAGAGCCTGCTTCTTACTTGGATACAATTCAGGCTCGGTAGTATCTATGAACCACTGACGAGACCGTTTAGGTTCAATTCTTGAAGGATTATCAAATGAAGCATCTCCATCTGTACCCTTCGCCATCCAAAAACCCTTGCTCTGAAAAGAATGCCACGAATAGATCAGAAATTGGCTCTTCCTAACATTGATGCACTCAAGCCACATGCAGAAACAAAAAGCAACTTCCCAATATGCGAATCAACAGTTTTTTATTTGCAGAGGAAAAAAAAATCCTATAACAGTAAAAAGGTTATTTTTTAAAGAATTAATAAAACTTCAAGAAAAATTCATCTTCCCCCCATTTAACCTTCAACTAACATTACAATGATGGCAACAGAATGATTATAGCATTTTCTAAAACTAACAATGTTCACTCAGCTTACAAATTTTATAAACACATACACAGGATGACCATCATAAAATACTATCCACAGCAGAGCCTCAAACCCCAGCAGCCAAATCTATTACGATGATAAGAAAAATTAACCAGAAGAAATTGGAAAAGGCAAGAGCAATCCCCGTATTCAGCAAGACTCACTGACAACAGAGTGCACTTCATAGAATCAAAGCATTTTCTTCAGAGAAAACACAAATTCTTCTCTAGAAGATCAATAAAATCCATTCAACAAACTAAATATGTATATAACACTCATCATTTCTTGAAATTAAACCGCAATATTAAACATAAAAAATTGTGGACCCCATAGAAACCTCATAGAATAATCCAGAATGTACCATTTTGCTTCTCAATGGATTGTAATGATCATTGTAAAATTCCAAAGCAACCTGTTACATCAACGAATAGGAACTAAGCTCTTCTCGCAAAAAAAAAAAAAAAAAAATCAAAATTTTCGAAAATTACAGTAAACTAAGCTATAATAGTTAAAAAATAGCACCGTAATTACGCTACATAAACGCCTTTTCTAGAAGAAAAACTTAAAATTCAGTACAATTCGAAGTCAATTCAAGCTAACATAGTACAAGGAAAAAAAAAAGAAGGTAACTTTAACCCTAGAAATGGCGACCAAAACATAAAAATGAAATTAGCCGTACCTTTCATGATGACCAGGAATCTGGCCGGCTCATCTATAGCAACGGTAAATTTTTCAGGCGAGCGACAAGAATTGAGAGGAAAAAGAAAAATGAGGGGAAAAAAAACAAAGTGTGTGCGATGAGGAGCACTTGATTTTTTCCCTGTAAAAAGAAGATTTATTAAATGGGCCAAAGCTGCATTATCAGAATTCACGGTTACTAGTATCAGGACCGCACACGTGTATTTTGTTAAGGTATCTAGACCGTCAAATTAATGAAACGATTTTGGGAAGGAACTAAAGAGTTTGTCCTTTTCTTTCCCTTTCCTGCGGGTAAGTATTGTAGGAGATAATTGAAAATTTTGGTGACTCAAATTTTTAATATTTATTATTGGATAATTATTTTTAGTTCATTAATATTTCTTCAAATGTGCAATTAGTTATTTCTATTTTGGAAAAAATTATTAGTAGGTTACTCATGTTTAAACTATTATACTCTTAGTTTTTTTTTCGTACATAATTATTATTAATCAAATGGAAAAATTAGAAGTTTTGATTTATATTTTTCTAATATAACAACCTTACCCTCCAATACATATAATAATAATAATTATAATAATAAATTCATCTCTCTTCCCTTCTTCTTTTTTCTTTTCGTTCCTCTCTTTTCATTTCTTTTTTGACTACAAAGTCACCGTAACTGTGAACAAAACAAACATAACAAAGAAAGCAAAAAAATATCATCTTCTTCTTCTTTTTAGCTTTACCACTGACCCACCTCCGGCGATATCATCGGCTGTTGCTTGCCAATGCAATAGATTAAAGACCAAATTGTCAAATCTCCAGCCTCATCCCAGATTTTGGAAAAAGAGAACAAAATATCACCAACATTCAAAAAATCAAACTTGAAAATTATAATAGCATAAAAAATTAAATCCTAGAAGAAAAACTCATTATATTTTCTTTGATAGAAGCCAAAAGAAGATCCAAATATATACTTAACCAAAACAGAGAATTCTGAAGCAAGAGGAGACCCATGTCAGATATTCCTTTGAGCCAAAAAAGAAAGAAAATACCAGATATACAATGGATGCAACTTATGGAGATTGCCCCAGCCATGAAATTCAGAATTTCTCTCGAATCCACTCTTTAAAGACACAAACATCATCTTAACCAACAAATTAAATGGAAACAAAATTTTTTGAAGAAAGTGGAGACTCAAATTAGATATTCTTTTGAATCAAATAAGAATAAACCACTGAAACAACAATGACGACAAGAGAGAGCAAAGAAAAGAATTCAAAGTTCAACGTCACCCAGTCAAAGATGCTTTTAACGGCGTCTGTTCATATTATTTTTTTTCAAAAGAAAATCATAGCCTCAAAAATAGAACCTAATGGAACCTTAACCCAAACAGAAAAATTTTAAAGAAAGAGGAGGCTCAGGTCAAATATATGATCCAACCAGATAAGGAAGAAACCACTAGATCAACCATGGCTGCAACTCAAGAAGGCTGCCCTATTAAGAAATCCAATATTTCTCTTGATTCTGCTCTTTATGGTTAGAAAAACATCATCACTACCTCAAAATATGAAAGATTATGGAATAGGAGTATAAGAGTTGCTTTTTCTTTTAACGTCTTTGCAGGAGCAGACATAGGTCGCGATTGCCTCTCTCTCTTTCTCTGCGAGCTCGACTAGAAGAAATAAGAGAAGGAAGAGGTGCAAATGGAGCTAATCAAAGGTGGTGTGGCTAAAGAGGAGCGCGACGATGCTTCTCTATCGCTGCTACTGCCGATTGTTCATAAGAGAAAATAACGTGTAAAAGAAATGGGAAGGGAAGAGAAAAGATGTAACAGAAGAAAATTGTATATTAATGTAAAATTTAAGAAATTGAAATAAATATAACATAAAGAGTATTTTAGTCTTTTTAACTGTATTTAATGGTGAAATGGATGAAAATTAGACGAAATGATCTAAGAGTAAATAAAATGAAAACTAAAGTAACTACTAATAAGTTTTTCAAAATAAAAGGATCCAATCACAGATTTGAAAAAAAAAAAAAAATTTAGGGATCTAAAGTAATTATCCCCTTATTAGTTTGGTGTTTTTGTTTTAACAATCAAGACTATTTTAAAAAAATTGCAATCAAGTGTCTAACCGCCACACCAGATTATCATAAAACAACTATATTAATTTTGCCTCTACAATAAAAATAAAAATGTCTAATTTACCCTAATTTTACAAATTAAAAAATTTTAAAAAATATTTATATATGTTCTTCCTTTCCCTTTGTGGCAAAGGGCCGGTTACGGGTCTTGGCCGTCTTCGCACGGTTAGGGAGAAGTTGAACTTAACCAGCAGGCCATGACGAGCCGGTTATTTTATTTTATTTTTATTTAAAAAAACGATTAACCAGCGGTTCGAAAGTACGGTTCAAATGGTTCGTCAACGATTTCGGTTCAATACGGTTCACGGTTTTAAAATAGCTTGAACCTGTCCCCTTAACATTTATGGTTACGATTCGAACGGTTCTGGTTTGACGACGGGCCGGACCGGTTAACCGGCCTTCGGCCATGTCTACCTTTGCCTTCCTTTTAATCCATTCATATTAACACAACGCCATCATCACCACAACTACCTCCTCTTATCTATAACCTCTATTATTCTCATTCCCCTTCTTACTTTCACTTTTGAATTTGCTCACTGCGACCAATCATATCCAACCAACAATAGCCACCGCCACCACCATCGTCTTTGCTCGTCCATGCTCAACCTTATCTGTAGCGTCCTCTCTTATACCTTACGTTATAAAACATGTCATATTTTTTTTTTTTTTTTTTTTAAAAAAAACATACATCACCATTTTAATTATCGTGTTTAACCTTATCATCATATAATAGCTCAACATATAACATACATATACCACATATCAAACACATATAATTATTCTTATTTACTTACATGCCATATTGCCTTATTATCTCA
>CANUEY010190895.1:0-11452 GCA_948099555.1 Croton setiger
TGATTTAATTGAGTTTTATTTTCAATCCATATAATTTTCTATAATTTAAAACTCAATCTCTAAAAATCTCTACTTTAAATCATTTAATATCAATATAAAAATAACTGAAAATCTCTATTTAACATATAATAATTATAATTAAACATAATTATAATTATTAGAACCATTTATAAACTTTAATTAAACTCTTTAATACTTTAAAATAAATTCACAATTCAAAATCTCTAAATAAACATTTAAATCTCTAATTAAAATATTTAAAATCTCTAATTTCATACTTAAAACAGCCTTAAAATAAATTTCTGACTTCAAAAACGGATTCAGGACGTCGAAGTTAGGCTGGAAGGGCTAAAATATAATTTATAAAAGTTTCCGGGTCAAAAGTGTAATTATTAAAAATTGAGGAACCAAAATGTAATTATCCAAAATTACCAAATCTACCCAAAAGGGCATTTTGCAATGTTACAGCAACTACAAGGGTCAAATTGCAATTTTTATAATTTAAATCTGTTGGACTAAATTGAAAATAACTCAAAATTCATTCTGCTGGACTAAAATGCAAAAACATTTAAAGTTCAGGGGTTTAAAACAGGGTTTACCGAAATCCAGGCACCAGAAGTGCAAAATTACCAAAACGGCGTCGTTTTGGCCCGCCCGCAGCTCCCTCTGTATGCCTCGCGCCTGGATCAAAACGCACGCAGGGCATGTCGTTTTGGTTGGCCTGCCACACGCTTACACCGCCTGCCTTCCTGCCCAGAAACCTGACTCTCCAGTCAACTTCTGGACCACCGTACGTCCTCCTCCGGTGGCTTTCCGGCCAACTAAGACTACATTTCTCTTCCTCTACACACCCTCTAGCTACCCATCAGAGCAAAATTCCCATAAATCCTTTAGATCAAAAGATACAAGCCTTCAAAGTTGGCTTCTCAACACTGCTTACCCAGAACCCAGAATTTGCCTAAATCTCAACCCAACTTCCAACAACTTTTCTGGCCACCTCCGGTGGTTTTCCGGCAAACTGAAAAGACCAAACTCTACACAAACATACCCTGTATCATCCCATATAGCCCAAACTCACACAAGCATCACCAAACGGAAGATATAATCCTCCAAAGTATCAACCTTAAAACTGCCCAAAATCCAGAATTGTGTACCCAGAATTTTGTTCTTCTTCTCCCATGTTTTCCAGCCCTTTTTTACCCAATCTCACACCTCTAATCAACTCATAAACATCTTAAGAACACATTAAATCTGTTGGATTGAAAGTTTTACTTGATTTTCCCTTTTTTCTCTCTTCTTTTCTTCCTTTCTCTTTCTTTTTTCTCTCTTTCTGTTCTTCCTCTCATTCCATTTCGTGTATCACCTCTTCCCTTCCTGTTCTAGCCACAAAAAACCACCTTTACACATCACAATACAAGTCTCTAGGCTGCCTCTCTAGCAGCAGCTTCCTCATTTAACACAAACATATCAAAATTTGGCCTTTAACCTTACTTAGCCTTAAGGTTCTCTTTGTCACTTCCATTTAATCTTCTAAACTCAAATTCCATCCTATAATTCATGCCAACACCTACTTAAAACTTGTTTTTGGTGTCAAAATAATAATATAACATGTGTCTGAAGTTTCGTAAAAATCGAAATCCGAAAAGTGGTCGTTGTTCGCTCGGTGCCCTAAACCGAGTCCGAAGCTCGACGATTTTTACGGAACCGAAATTGTACGACGTTGTCATAAAATCATGGTCCCAAAACTCTTTAAATCACTTTATTAAACATATAAAATCATATCAAAATCATATGGTTCATATTTTTCGCGATTTCGACATTTTCCGATCGCGCGGATCCAAAAACCCTAATTAGCTCCGTTTGTGTCTTTCGACGGCAAACGAGCCTATAACATAGTTTATAACTCTTCTTCAAATCATATGTTATCATATTCAAAACATATCCAAATCATTTACTTTAAAATATTGCGTGTTTCCGACATTTTTCGGTTGCGCGAGCCAAAAACCCTAATTGGCTCCGTTTATGTCTTTCGACGATAAACGAACTTAAAACATATTTTGTTTAACATATCTAATTCATATATTTCTATTTCCAAATCATTTAATTTATTTTCATGTCATATATCATATCAAACTATAATGCATTTTAATCAAAAATGCACAAAATGCATTTAATGACGTCAAAATGACGTAGGACTTAGGTCAGGGTGTCACAGCACCAAAATCAACAATGGAAACGCCTTCCAAAGCTACTCCAAGTAGAGAAATCAAGTGTTTTAAGTGTTTGAGAAATTGGCATATTGCTTCACAATGTCCAAATAAGCGTGTGATGATTGCTACACATGATGGGGAAATTGAATTCGAATCTGAACCTAGTGATGGGGAAGATGAATTGGCTGAAGTTCATGAAGAAGGGGCTGGTTGTTGAGAAGAAAAAGATCATATGTTGAATGCTGAATATGGAGAGATGTTGGTGACTAGAAGAGCCTTGAACATTTAAGTCAAGGAAGAAGGTTTGGATAAACGAGAGAATCTTTTCCATACAAAATACGTGATGTATAGTAAGGTTTGTACACTTATCATTGATGGAGGGAGTTGTATCAATGCTGCAAGTAATACCATGGTTGAGAAATTGGGATTGGTTTGTTTCAAACATCCTAACCCATACAAGTTGTAATGGTTCAATAATACTAGAGAGGTGAAAGTGACTAAGTAAGTGAAAGTACAATTCTCTATTGGTTGGTACAAGGATGAGGTTATGTGTGATGTTGTACCTATGCAAGCTGGCCATTTGTTATTGGGAAGGCCGTGGCAATATGATAGAAGAACACAACATGATGGGTACACAAATAGGTATACCTTTACCTATGGAGGAAAGAAAGTGACTTTAGTGCCTTTATCACCTTTGGAGGTTTATGAAGATCAAAAGAAGATGCTTGAAAGGGAAAAGGTGTATTCAACCACTGCAAGTTCAAACACTTCCAAATTGGGATCCAAGGGTTGGGAAAGAGAACATGATAATGAAGTGAGTGAGAGTAAAAAAAAGAGGGGAAAGAGGCCCGAAAAGAAACAAAACAAATAAATAGCCCATTAGTGAGAGTAAATCAGCAAGGAGGAAAAAAGAAACATACATTTTATGCGAGAGCTAAAGAGTTAGATGTTGGGCAACCTATTTTGCTCATTAAGTATAAAGAAACCTTGCTAACTAACCATGAAGAATCACTTTCTTTAACTTTTTGTTTTAAGTCTTTGTTGCAGGAATTCAGTGATGTATTTCCCGAAGAGGTTCCTAGTGGTTTACCACTATTAAGAGGAATTGAACATCAAATCGACTTCATGCCCGGTACTACCATTCTAAACTGACCA
This sequence comes from Croton setiger, assembly GCA_948099555.1. NCBI lineage: Eukaryota > Viridiplantae > Streptophyta > Magnoliopsida > Malpighiales > Euphorbiaceae > Croton > Croton setiger. Next base: position 3,366 of record CANUEY010190895.1, read on the forward strand.
GCGTATAGAAGTAATCCTATAGAAACGAAGGAGATGCAAAGGCAAGTTGAAGATCTTTTGGAAAAAGGTTTGGTGCATGAGAGCCTTTGTGACACCCCGAACCCAAACCCTACGTCAAACCGACGTCATTTCATGCATTTTATGCATTTTCATTAAAATGCATCATGATTTAATTTGATTAATATGTTAACTATGGATTATATGATTTATATTTGATAATAAATGATTTAAATAAGAGAAACAAGTTGAGTTATAGGCTCGTTTGCCGTCGAAAGGCACAAACGGAGCTAATTAGGGTTTTCGAACCTGCGCGATCGGAAAATGCCGAAATCGCGTAAAATATGAACTTTTTGACTTTGCTATGTTTTGATATGTTTTTTAATATGATTTGAAGAGTTTTGGGACCAAAATTATACGACGACGTCGTACGTTTTCGGTTCAGTGAAAATCGTCGAGGTTTCGGCTCGGTTTAGGGCACCGATCGAACAGCGACAAATTTTCGGATTTCGATTTTTACGAAATTTATTGACACCAAAAACAATTTTTAAGCTGGTGCTGGACATGTTTTGAGGCTGGAATTTTGAGAAATAGTGAATTGAAGGAAATGGACATATTTGCTTAAGGGTTAAGTTGGAAATCAAATGTTAAGTTGATATTTTATGTGTAAAGTAAGGCTTCAAGCTGCTGCTGGGTGGAATGAATCATTAGCACGTCTGGGGTTATAGGAAGAGGTGGAAAAGAGTTTAGCTGTTGCTGGATAGTGTAAGGATAGAGAGAGAATCGTGAGAAAGTGAAGAAAATAAGGAAGAAAGAGAAAAAGAGAGAAAAAAAGGAAAGGGAAAGAAATTCATGGAGTAGCTTCAATCTTTTATGTTTAATGTGTTCCTGGAGTGATTTACAATTGATTAGAAGTGATAGAAAGGAAAGAAATTGGCTGGAATCGAAGAGAGAAAGAAAAACATAATTCTGTGCAATTTCTAGGTTTTTGAACAGTTTCACGAAGGGTAGTTTAGGCCACTTTATCTTCCAATCTATGGTGCATGGGAAGTTTTGGCTTCGATAGGCTTGTAAAGGAAGTGTAGGAGAAGAGATTTGTGGTTTTAGTTCACCGGAAAACCGCCGGAGGTGAACATAACGATCGTCGGAAGTTGAGAGAAAAACAGGAAAATTCTGGTTCTGGGTAGAAACCAGTGTGGGAAGCCAACTTTAGGCCATTTTATCTTGCAATCCATAAAGCTTTTGGGGATTTGGCTCTGATGAATCGATAGAGGGTGTGCAGGGGAAGAGATTGATAGTTTTAGTTTGCCGAAAGGTGGCCGGAGGTGGACGTACGGTCGCCTGGAAGTAGGCTCAAGAGGTTGGAAAACTGGGTAGTTTTTAGGCTGTTGAAGGTTGAAGAAGAGTGAAACGCAGGGAGAGTCTGCGTTTTGATCACTGAAGGCGCGCTCAAAACGGCAGCAACAGGCTGCGTTTTGAATAAATGAGTTGCGTCCTCAACGGCAGTGAGGCGCGCGTTTTGAGCCTAATTCACGCGTCAGCACCTGAACTTCGGTATATTTCTGTTTTGGCCCCTGAACTTTCTGCCGCATTTCAATTAAGTCCTTTTAGGCGATTTTGCAAATATTTTTAATTACAGATTGACCCCTAAACTTTTAAATGTTTATAATTTTGACCTAGAGACTTTTATAAATTATATTTTAGCCCTTTCAGCCTAATTTCGACGTCCTGAATCCGTTTTTGACGTCAGAAATTTATTTTGAGATAGTTTTGAGGCTGAAAATCAAGAATTAAATATTTGGCTAAAGAACTTAATTATCAAATTGGTTTTAATTATTTATTTGGTTTATTTAAATATAGTTTTGGTTTTAATAATTATAATTACTAATAATTATAATTATTATATGATAAAATTGAATTGGTTAAATATTTTTAATATGTTATAAGTTGATATTAAATATGAATTTGGTTTTGATAATTATAATTATTCTTAATTATAATTATTATATGAAAAATTGAGATTTTTGTTTATGTTATGAAATAAGTTTTAAATATAAAATTTATGAATTTAATATTAAACAGAGATAACACAAAGATGGATTATGAAATCATGCATCATAGCATATATGAATTTCTAATTTGGTTATTTGAACATCATTGCTATGTTATGCATTATAGGCGCATCGAGTTCTCGAGCGGCACGGGGTAAGGAACCCGAGGGTCACCCGAGTACACAGCAGTGAGGTAAGTGTTAAGACCACTTACTTATATGTGTTTGATATGAATATTATGTTATTGCTAAACATGTTATATAGAGATATAAAGTCTGGAAATGATATCTGAGCACCTATAAAGTATGAATTATTAATATATGTTTTTGGATAAACTGTATGGACCGGTATTGAAGCTCGGTCAATTGGTTATATGTGATATATGAATTGCTATGTTTGTGGTTCCTGAGTCGGTACGGAAATCCGACCAGTTGAGTTATGTGATCTGGATTAAATGATATATGTTATACTATGTTATTGCTACCGGTGATGCAATTTGGTTATATGATTATTACAAGTATGAGATTATATAAGCATGATATGTATGATTTACGAGCATATGTTCACAGAACTTAAAAAAGGCGGTTGTGATTATCGTTACCAATGTTGTAGATTTCACGTTTGAGAAACTACGGTTTCCTATATGATTTGATGGAAAGGCCTACTGGTCTAATATGTTATAAAAAGACCTTCGGGTCCTATACAATGCAGAATGATCTGGTGAATACTGCATATTAAAGGTTGATTTGCGGATCCCTTTATGACCGACGATGTATTCCGGTCTTACAGGTTTGCTGGCCAGCTATGGTTACTGCTATGCCGTGAAATTCTCAGGGTAACATGTGGTCGATAAATCACAACCAATGAATAAGAAATGACATGTCATTATGCATTTACTATTATAGCTTGTTATATAAGTGATATATGTGACCTGAAAACGAATGGTATTGATATGTTTGATAAATTGACTTATTTTTTAGATATGCTTTGTTTAGCACTTGCTGAGTTTTTCGACTCATACAAAATGCATATTTATGTTTTCAGGTCTGCTGTCTGAGTGAAGTATTGAGACTTCACTGGTCTATTGCTCAGGTCGGTACAACTGAAGCCTAGGCCTCTCTCTCTCACATCACATGATCTGTATTGGTTGCATATAGAGTTTTGTTTAATGCTATTCCTGTATAGCATTACCTTTCTGTTTTGGCGTGTATATATATGTTTATTGAGTTTGAAATATTAAGGCATAGTGGAATGTAATATAGAATTATAATTATGTATGTTTAATATTGGTTTATATTTGTTATATGTTGGTTTATGATGTTTTGGTTTAAATTAATGTGGTAATTAAAATGGTGATATAAGTTTATATAAAAAAAATATGACACGTTTTATAACGTAAGGTATAAGAGAGGACGTTACAGCCTTAGTCCATGTTCGGTACCAGTTTTGCTTGTACCAAAGAAGGATGGTTCGTGACGAATGTGCGTGGATTGTAGGGCAGTCAACAATATTACGGTAAAGTATAGTCATCCCATTCGTAGACTTGATGATATGCTGGATGAACTGCATGGTGCAAGGTACATTACAAAAATTAAACTTATAAGTGGTTACCACAAAATTGGAATGAAGCCTGGAGGTGAGTGGACAACTGCATTCAAGAAAAAATACTATTTGAGGGCAAATCTTTTTCAAGAGAGGGAGAATGATGCGAACAAGAGGACTGATAAGGATACTTTGACGTTACCATATGGTCATTTGACAAGAAGTCGAGCTAAGAAATTTAAAGCAAGTTTGGGAATGTATGTACAAGAAGAAATATCGAAGGAATTACAAGAATTTGCTGTCAAAAAGATGGATAAGGAGCTTGAGGAAAATCTAAAGTACATCATGGTTATAATATGTCTTGGAAATAAAGCTTCTTGAGAGGAAAACAAGCTTGGACCAAGGGGAAACAAGTTTGGGCTGAATTATGCATGCATGGAATGCATGGGTTGCATGGGAGTGAATTTGGGCTATTGTTGACGGTCCGACTCCGCCGACGGCTCTTTCCGGCTTTTTAGGCCGAAAAGACAAAAAAGTTTGGATTTTGAAAAAGGCGATAAAGCATTTTTGGTTGCAATGCCGAACTGGTCGGTCTTAAAATTATTTTTAGAGTCGCCACCCATTTCGGGAACCGGTTTTTCAGATAAACCAAAATTTTTATTTTGAAAAATTGACTCCGTTTTTAAGTTTAGGATAAGGCAAAATCCGAACCAAAAATTCCACGTAAGAGGGTAAGGTACGTTAGCCGAAATTTCATTTCGACTAACGCCCAGATTTACCGGCCTCTGAAACTAATTAGTTTTCCGAAAAATTCAAAGTTAAGACTGTTATTTTGAAAAGCCGACTATCGATGTTCCTAAACGGTGATTTAAATCGTTTGTAAAAACACATAATAGAAAGCAATAAATTGCAGGAATTTAAATTGCGGAAATTAAAACAGCCCCTAGTCTAAAATATTCTTTCTCCTATTTCCGGAGAAAATAATTACAATTGAGTCCTAAAAATTACATTCTACCCATTTACGATCCCCGAATTAAATCCCGCGGTCCAAAATAACAATTTTAAGCAAACTACGACAAATTAGTCCTCAGAATTTTGGAAATTACAAAAAGGTCTCTCGGGAAGGAAAAATTGTCATTCGGCCCATAAACATTCAAATATTACAAAACAACACAGAAAGTATGCAAAACACATCAATTCGGGATTTAAATGTAAAATATGTAAAATTACATTTTAGTCCTCATATTTTGAAATTACGAAATTGCCCCAAGTCATGCAATACTATTTAAAACAGTCCATACATACTCCTTACCCTGCCACTGCAGTTCTGTACCATACAAACAACCCTAGATATGCAAACAAGACAGGCCAAAACTGAATCAAAGCTCAGCAAAAGCGAACATGGCCAAGGCAGAATTGAAGCATCACAAAATTAGAGGCAAATGGGGCTACTGGGAACATGCCATAGCTGAGCTTAGAGACAGAAAACTGGATTTAGAAAACTTAACATATAGCTGCCAATTTTACTTAGACAACCACTGAACTCAACAAACAACATAATCACTAAAGCATTAACACATTCTGTCCAGAAACACATGTTTAAAGCCGGAAATAGAAACAAACAGCAATGTTGAGCAAGACACTATGAACAGAAATACAAACATGAAACTGAACACAACTCTGAACCAGAAATAGACATCAGGCCCCTATTGAAACAAATGGCCTTAGGAAGCCTCAACACAGAGATGAAAACATACCACCATGTTCACAATGGGCTATACATGGTCAATAACAACAGGGCCAATTTCACTCAATGCCAGACTTGCTGGCAAAACGCTACAAGCCATACATAGACCCACTGAGGCAGCATTGACCATCAATATACAATGACAGCAACTCAAACAATATCAACACTAGAGACAACCTCAAAAATAGTAACAAAATGGCAGAAACATTTGTTGTTCCAGGACTGAAACAACATTCCAGGGACATTGATAACAACATTATCTACCTTAAAAGCTAGGGCAAGAGCAATTCTGCAAACCCAGGAAGCAGGCATGGACAACAAGCAAACAAAGTTGAATAACATGGAACAAACAGTTTGGACTAGCTATTATTCATGCCACAACAGTAAGCACAGCTATAACCCTCAGCATTCTCACATTCATACAATGCTCAACAGACAGCTTTAAGACAGAATATCAACACAGAAAACATCAGGCTTATAGGATAATATGCTAAGAACAATAACAGGACCATGTTATGATCCAACTCATACAGAGAATCACATTCAGAGCAGAAACAATATAAGGTATGATATCAACAATTTCTGAAGATTAATGGGAAGGAAAAAAGACAATAATGAATAAACATGCACATCACACCCATACTGCTCAGTCTGGTTCCCACGAGCAGAAGCATTTTAGAAAAAAAAAAGAAAGCAAACTGGAAGAATTTGTTCAAGCTTTATTGAGATTATCTAGAGTCTTTACAGCATCAAAGTTCTTCTTTACAATTTCGAAATCAAAATCAAAGAAAAAGGGAGATCACACAAAAACCCCTAATTTTAAAACGAAAACACTAGAATCCAATTTCTAATTTCGAAACCCTAATCCCCAATTACAGAAGATAAATTGCAAACGATTTTGATTCTTAATCTCCAATCAATTTTGAGTTAAGAATCAAATTATCCCTTACAGAGTTTTTCGAGTCCTAATTCTAAGAAGAAGAGAAAACCCTAATTCCTAATTCATAGAAAGCTTACAGTTTCAGAGCGTTCCCAATTCTCTCTCCCTGATTTTCGAAGGAACCCAGAAGCTCTCCCCAGATTTCTCTCTCTGATTTTTCTTCCTCCCCAAAATTCTCCCCCTCCCTCCTCTCCTTTTCATGCAGCTCCAGAACTTCCCTTTTCAAGGGAAGCCTTCATGGCCTCTAGCTGGCGACGTCCTTCCTTTGGTTGCAGCGCCCCTTTCAGTCCCATCGAACGTATGCTTTCACTTTTTGTCTCCATCGTTCGTTGTCAACTTTCAGAGGCTGTCGAGGGATAGCTTCTTTTCAATTGGGAAACACCACTTTCCCCTTCGTTAGATTTTTGTTCACTTTTGTTAGGTTTCCCTCTATTCTCATTTTCTCCATTTCAATATCATTCGAAGGCTCATGTTCAATCTTCTTTCTTTCTGTTTTCTTATTCCATTCCGTTATCAAAACGCTACGTTTTGATCTTCTTTTTTTTTTGCTTTTCCTATCGTCGAAACGACACGCCGTTTGCTGTGTTTCGACCAAACGCAGCAACTTCTCTTCTTTGCGTTTCATCATTTGATCAAAACGACATGTCGTTTCGACCTCCAATTTTCCAGCCTTACACCTCTCTCCTCACTATTTCCTAGAATTATACTTCGGCCCCCAATTCTTTATCTCCGTTTGCAATTATACCCTTCCCTTCCTTCTTTTCTTCTCCAATTTCTCCTTACTTCTTTTATTTCGCTTCAATTTAATCCTTTTTTTATTTTTCTTCAAATTTTCCCAATTAAACCCTTCTAATTAATTTTCTAATTAATAAATAATTAAAATTTTAAAACACACTACAATTAAAAATCAAAACCAACATCGACTAAAAATAAAATATCAAACCTTTGCCATTTTAATCTTAAAATTGAAATTTAAGATTAAAATGAAAAAGCATTCTTCTTAAATTCTTTTTTATATTTTTGCAAATTTGAAAAATAAACACGCACCGAAAACATATATTTTTTTTTAAAAAGAAGGGAAATTTTGAGAATTTCTTAAAATGCACAAAGGATTAAAACATTGAAATATATTTTGGAGAAGAGGAAAATCAAGCTGATTGGAATTCTGGATATCTCGATGGAACTTTTATCATTATCGGTTATTTTTTCGGGGGCAAAAATCAAGCGTTAACAGCTGTTTTTGTGGACCAAATATTTTGGACGAATTTTTGCTATATTTTACTTTATTATTTCCTTTTCTACTTAGGAATTAGATGTGTTTTCTACTTAGGAATTGGATTTGTTTTCTAGATAGTAATTGGATTTGTTTTTTCTACTTAGTGTTGACGCTTGATTTTTGCACCCCAAAAATAACCGAGGATGATAAGAGCTCCAAGCTCGGAATTTCCAGAATTCCTACTCAGCTCGATTTTCCTCTTTTCCAAAATATTTTCCAATATTTTAATCCTTCATGCGTTTTAAAAGATTCTCAAAATTTCCCTTCTATTTGCAAAAAAATATGTTTCTCGGTGTGTTTTTATTTTCAAATTTGTAAAAGGAAAATATAAAAAAAGAAGGAAAAGAATTTAAAAAGAATGATTTCTGATTTTAATCTTAAAAATCAATTTTCAGATTAAAATGACAAATGTTTATATTTTATTCTTGTTTTCGATTTTTAATCGTAGTATGTGTTAAGTTTTTAATTTTAATTAATTAGAAAAATTAATTAGAAGGGTTTTAATTGAGAGAATTTGGAGAAAAATAGAGAAAA
>CANUEY010191044.1:0-11620 GCA_948099555.1 Croton setiger
AACAGAAGATAAAATCAATCTTTGATTCAAAATCAAAATATGCAACAGAATTTGTTAAAGTTCCATCTGTTCACATGTATTTACAAACTGTATAAATAGGGGATTACAGAATGAATAAAATGCACAACAATTTTTCCTTCTCTAATCTATTTCAGTAGCTTATTTTCAATTCTATAATCTAGCAGTATAGTCATTAGTGAATGTAATGAAATATGAATATCTATCTATGGCTTAGGTGGTCATTGGTCCATATACATTTGTATGCATGAGGCCCAATAACTCTTTTGAACTTTCACCTTTTCCTTTAAAAGGTGTTTTAGTCATTTTACCCTTTAAACAAGCTTCACAAGTTTCATATGATTCATAAATAAAAGGATCCAAATATCCTTCTTTATATAGATTATTGATCATTGTTTCATTGATGTCACCAAGTCTACAATGCCAAAAATATGATATATTTTGAACATCCATTTTAAGTCTCTTACAATTCATATTGAAAATGATTCTATTAGTAGAAACATTATATAGACCATATATATAAACTCTAGTTACATAATAAACATCTTTATTATAAAAAGAACAAGTATCATTCTCAATAATAAATTTGAATCCATCATTCAAAACTGAATATGAAATTGAAACTATGTTTTTGCAAAGTACTGGAACAAAATAACAATTATTTAATTCTAATACTAGCCCTGAGGGGAAAGATAGATGATAAAATCTTATAGCTAATGCAACAAATTTTGCTCCACTTGCCACTCATAGGTCCACCTCTCATTTCCTCAACTTTCTTGTATGCTTTAACTCCTACACATTATTACATATATGAAATGCACATCCGGTAACAAATACCCAAGTACAAGAACTAAAAGTAGAAAGATGAATCTCAATCATAAAACTACGTGAAGCAGAAGCTTCACCAAGCTTCTTAGCCTTTAAGGTAGCAAGATACTCCTTGTAGTTCCTTCTCCAATGACCTTTTTTACCACAATGGTGGCAGATACCCTTATCTTTCTTGATACCTCTAGTAGACTTAAGAGTTGTTTGTGCTTTCTTCTTATTCTTAGGCTTAGAAGACTAAACTAAAAGAACAAAAGCTTTCTCATTTTAAGGGAACCTTCAGTAGTAACTAGCATATTTATCAACTTAAGTAGAAAAGCATCCAGCTTATTCATGTTAAAATTCATAACAAATTGAGAAAAGTTGGGTGGCAACTTGACTCACGGTCCATGACAAAACTTAATTTGGCTAATTTCCTAATATACCTAGTCATCTTCAACTGTGTATATAAATTGAAGAACCTTCTACCATCTTAATACTAAATAATATCCTACCTTGAGAATCAAACAACTCTTTGAGATGCAAGATTATAGTGCGAGTGTTCATGTTCTCATGTTGCTTTTGAAGCTCAGGACTCATGCTAGTCAACATCACACATGTTGCTTGATCATCATGATCAAGATTATGAATGTACTTATCCTTATGAGCATCATTAGTATTCTCATCAGGAGCGCCAGGGACATCTTGATGGAGAACATACAACCTCATTTCTTGTTTGAGAATAATTCTCAAATTTCTATACTAGTCTAGGAAGCTTGGTCCATTTAACTTGTTAGCATCAAGTATGCTATGCAGGGATAGGTTATTACTCATGGTGATTGAATCTACAAATATAGATATAACAAGTATTAAATTCATGTATTTACCAATTTTAAGATAAGGTCTTTAATCTTTTAACATGGTCTCCCATTATTGGCTTCAAATTAATAGCCCTATTTATTAATTCAAAATATCTAACGACAAATTTCCTATTAAGCTAGGATCCCATTTAATTTATATAACCTTGGGTTTGCCCAACAAATTATAATAAATTAAATTAGGCAGATAATATATTTTTTCAGTCATCTTTATGTGACTCATAGATCAGTTAAGTGACAACTCTTTGTCTAAACATATCATATATGTTTTACCTAGCTTTTGTCCTAAACTTACATGATCATAGGTTCCCCATCCAAATCAAGCAAATTAGTTAAATAGAACCATTATTCAAAATATCAAATATTTAATTGCATTAAACATATTTGGGTGATATTATACCTTGGGTTTACCCAACAAGCTAATAAAAACTGAACTCTAGTCTTGTGCTATAACATGGATGGAAAAAATTCATGTTCATAACATGTACTTAAAATTAATTTAGGAATTTTAATCCTAAGATTTCTATTAAAGTCTCATTCATAAGCATTGTTGTTGTATATCATACATATCGCAATATATAAACATACACCCCTAACATGCCATTCTAATTGGATGATTATGGACATAACTAAACTAGTTGCTTTGAACCATAAAAAGAACTAGAAGGTCAAATCCTAGGTAGAAGCTCCCTTGATCTTCAAGAAGTCCAAAAACTGCTTCCTTGCACCATTTTCAATGCTCCATATAATTTCCATGCCTCCTTTTCTTCTTAGATTACAAAATAAAATTTCTATCTAAATATTTTAACTACATAACTATTTACATAATTTGAATAAGAAACCTTGAGTTACATTCAAGGGGAATTATATACAACCCAGAAAATAAGTAAAGGCAGGACATGCAGGTCCTATTTAAAAATTACATAACCATTTTAACCAAAAACACAATCACATTAGTGTTTATAAATATCCATAATCATCCATCATGCAAATCAATCATATTAATTGCACAATATAGGTAATAGAAAATAATATTATATTTATTATTGGATTTATGTGCTAAATAAATTTAAACAATTTAAATTTTAATTTGCTGTTAATCAAAAATTTAAATTGTGAATAAAAATTTATTCATTTTTCTAACCATATTAGAAAAATTAAAATAATTTTAATTATATTCAAAAATTATTTTATTGACCTTCAAATTAATTAATACCACTTTTAATTGAATAGCCAAAATAAAATAATTATTGAGTCTATTGCAAAATAAAATTCAAGTTTCACTCCAAAGATTATTTTATTTTGAAAATATAAAAAGCACAAGGACCTATTTGTAAATTTCCAAAATTTATTAAATTAAAATAATCAAATTATTTATTTTCTAGCCTAGACCAGATTGAAAACTTTTGAAAAAGCGGGGTTGTTTATTAACTCTTTAACAAATTAGAGGCTATTTTCAAAATAATCAATAAAATAAGTGGTGAAACGGTAATATGTCAAAGCTGCCCATCTCCATCAGAATCAAGCCATGCCGCCACTAGAACAAGCGCCGGAGGTCGCGCAATGCTTGCGATTGTAATACCTGGTTAATTTTCCGCAGTATTTATTTGAACACAGTTAAAATTGGATTGTCACAAACCACAAACCGTCCAAACATATGGTCTCCAACGGTATCCGCACAGGAAAATTAAAATCTAATATTTGGGGGTGAAAAACAGAAAAGCTATGAGTGACATAGCTGTCTCACTTTTTTGTTCTAAAATTTAAGTTTTTCTCTTTCACTACGAAAGGATTATATATAATATATCTTGTATATCAAACCCTAATCCAATACTAATATATATAATTAATTATTTAATTATTATATTGTATTTATTAACTATTAAATAAATAAACATAATAAATTATATATTTATCCCACGTATAAATTAATTCCAACAGACATAATTCTCACTTCTCAATGCTTAAAATCACGTTGCCAAACTATACTAAATTAAATTGTAATATGCACAGCTCACTTCCCCACTTAGAAGATAAATAATAAGATGCCAAATCCAGCAGTTCCCTCTTCCCAGGGATACCTCTTAATTTATATACTACTATACTCCTATTATTTATTTCTAATTCTACAGCTATGTTTTCCACTTTGGAGGTGGTAGTGGCTCTAATGATGCCAATAAAATTAGTAGCTGCCACCATATACATACTTATGTAGTAGGTTAATAATGGACTAGAATAATACTCCTACTTTGCATTACAACAACTGTTCCCTATGCTATGAATACCATTCACTGAATTCCCCACAACTTTTATCGATGGAAAGAACTTGAATCTAAAACTTTTCAAACTACAACGGATAGGGGCTGCCAATCCGAGATTATTACGCAGAGGAAGCTGCAAAGTATTGCGGGTAAAAGCCCCCTACAAGTTGAGCGTCTCAAACAAGAGCTTTATATGTGTCCAAAATTAAATTTGAAAAAAAAAAATAATTAGAAGAATAAAGATTCGCTCAACTCAAAAATAATTTGAATGAGTCGTCATTCTAATTTATTTTTAGAACGAAAATAAAGAAAAATTTAAAAAGTGACGTCAATTAATCAAATTATTTTTTGTGTTCAACAAGTCTTTAATCTTCTAACTTATCAAGAGATTAAATCAATTAGATCTCATATTTAATGTAGAATTAAAGCTAGTCGATGTTAATTAGGCTCATAATCAACTTGATATTTTGTTCCTCCATGAAGTAAACCGAATATAAACAGGCTGCAAACTAAATAAAGCATGCTGGATTTTATTGTAAAAAAGTAATAAACTATGTAAGAGACTGATTAACCTAGAATAAACAATAATCCAAAAATCATAAATAAAAAAAAGAGAATGTTCTTTTAGTTCATTGAGTATGCAATTTAGGATTAAACCATACAATCTATATACTCGAATTGAATATACAATTTACATATTCGATTTGAATTCGAGATCAGCGTGGAATGTACTTTTAGATACTATAAAGTAATATATTTACATATTAGTGTGTTTTTAGGCGACGGAATAGAAAATAATAATCGGATCCTCGATTATTTAGCAAAAGCTAAGCAAGATCTTGAGATGCGGATGCAGAAACTCAAAAATAATCTCGGAGACAGGTGAAAGAACTCCAAGCAAGACTGTGAAGGTCCTTCGGTCAGCCATGCACCATCCACGTTTTGGGTGGAATCGCTTGGAGAGGACCAATGTGTTTACCCCAGGCCAAGGCAACCGTGAGCAACAATTCTCTCTTTGGTTGGACCCAAACCAGATACTTTCACACGTACTGCATTTGGAAACCCCAGCACTTCAAGTAAGCTACAACATAAAACATTTTTTTTTTTTTTATCAATCTATCACCAAATCAATTATTTTTAAGAAATATATGAAAAATTGGAATTGTAGGTATAATTCATTTTTGGCGGACAATGCCCCAATTGAAGCACTCAGAAATTCAGAATCACATGAACTGGAATAGTCGGCTCATACCATCACATGAAAGAGGTACAATTTTAAAGCTATTTGCCAACAAGTTCATTCCCATATATGGTCAAGTTTATTGCACCTTGCCCTCTAAAATTATCTTCATCTTGTAGTTCATTTGAAATCTTTCTTTTCCTAGAAAGACTTGCTCTTGTTTTTTTTTTTATCGACAAATTAGGTCTGGAGGTTCGTGCACTTAAACTAAAGGTCATTTGCAACTACTGCTCATTTCTATTTCTGTTCCTAAGAATCATAAAATATTTCAAACATGATGTATAAATCACAAGAACAATCAGTATAACAATAATGAGTGCTATAGGCATTTACATTGAAACCGCCAAGAGAAAGATTCACCACTCATTGTGAATGTTTAACCCAAGATTCATAAGAGAAAAATGTCTGGGAATGATATAGTTTATCATTTCTTGGAATTAACCTGTGAAATGATTCTTTCTTCAACATCATTGGAAAATCTCACCCTTGGACGATCTCCACACTGCATGAAAACAGTATGAATTAGATTTTGTAAAGTTGAAAGGAATATGCTCAAATAATCTTTAATTGATATTTCAAACTTACTCTAATTCTGCAGTGAATGTCAAGATCATAATTCATTTGGCTAAGACGTGTTTTTGCTATTTCTTCTGCTTCAATTGCTTTCTCACAAGCCTTTTTCACCTGAATCGCAGTAAATAATGGAACTTAGAATTTATTTACGATGTATTTATGATCAAGATTGTGATGAAACATAAATGAGCCCTTGGAATGATTATATATTAGCTATCAAGCTGAATGTATCATGCATCTGAATTCTGAATTCAAGATTCAAAAGGCTGAAACTCTGTTTTTTTGCAAGTCATATGCCAGAGAAAAAAGGATCAGCATGCACATACGATAAATGATGTTTCCAAACAAAGCACAAACCATGAAATTTTTTTAATCATTTTACCATTTGTTGGGGACAACATGGACAGAAATTGAAGGACAAAAGAATTGGGGTCTCACAAGGGTTCTCTTGAAATGTGCAGCCATCAAATAATAACAAACAAGTCATCTAATATTTTGAAGATGACAATAGTAAATCAAACCTGTGAAAAGTTAATAATAATAATAATAATAATAATAATAATAATAGTGAATTGAATAGCATCTAGCCTGTCGTAAGGGAATGCAAATGCCTAAATTTTCTAAAGATTATGACTTGGTACTGAAGATAATGAAACCCTTTATGTGTATGCAAAAGGCCTATACATCCTCACTACTAGTTCAAGCAATATTCACCTGATTGATGCAAACCACAAGTTGACCATCAGAACCCACTGCAGCTTTCTCAAGTGTATTTCGCAGATAAGATAATTCTTTTATCAGATCAAGAGCGATTTCTTCAACATCCTGCATCTGATTTTTGGAGAATTCAAACGCTCTCTCCGCATGGAGGCGAAATGAAGCACAGTTTAAACATGTGCAAAGTCCTCGGCATCCTCTTGGATGTTTTTTGAGAATTCCCTTCTTTGAGTCATACGCAAGCATTCCCATTGAATCGGTGGCTTCAATCTTGGATGAGGTTTGAGACAAGCAGCCAGCTTGAACCGGTTCTGCATCATTGGCAATTTTTGCTAGCAAAGTTTTACTATTCTCTCCTGTATCTTCTGACAATGGCACGATAACTTTACGGCCCTCATTAACCAAACCCATAACAGAGAGGGAATTATCCAACTGGACACCTATATGATCTGATGTAACATCCACAACCTGCGATTCTGGTTCCTCTATTGCATCCGTTGATATTACTGCTCTGCTTTGGAGAGCAGAAGGCAGCATTAAACTTTGTTGATTGGTAGAAGATGAAACATTGGTAGCCAGCGAGATATCCATTTGCATAGTACATGAAGCAGAGTCATCATCCGCATTATGACTTTTACCATTTATTTTCTCCAGAGGAATTTTTTCCATTTCAGATGCTGGTAATTTTGAGACTGGAGTTTCTTCCAAGCGTTTCTCAAATTTTATGCAATGTTCAGTTCCCGAATCAACTGCAAAATGTGTTATCTTGAGTTAAGTTTAGCAATAATAGTCTAGATCAATAAAGTAGGCATTGAAAAGAACAGAGACACCTGAATTCTCTTTAGCAATATTACTCAGATATGGAAGCAATCTTCGGTAGCTAAAGGAGCTTTCAGCCTTAAATAGCTTCAGCCGTGAGCATGGATTAAGACCCTTTTATCATAAATCATAATAAACCAAATTAAATTAGAAAAGCAATAGTTAACAGAACAAAGGGAATCCTAATATATTATTTAAAATAACCAAAAAAGATTTTTAGTGTTCAAGATAAATTATAACATATATTAAAATCAACTGAACTGCTCTAAGTAGCTAGCATTATCTTACCACTTTGTTTCTTCTATAGTTCATTATTTTGTCAGCGGAATAGGCATTGTTCCTGTTACTATTTCCACTCATAGGCTTTTCTTCCCTTGTAGAGCAGTCAGGGTTCATAGTCTCCAGATTCTGGTCTTCTCTGTAAACATGTAACTTAATTTTCTCATGCACTTCATCAACTGTTGCTGAACAACCCACATCCACGGGTAAGGTGGGGGAACAAATTTTAGAATCTTTTTGTGAATCAAGAAGTACTGATGAATCAAAATTGCGTTCAACAGACACTGAATTACTGTCAGTACCTGGTGCTGACACAATTAAACAAAAATTTCAATTGAATAAATATAGTTAGTACTTCGAATAAAATATTCTTCAGTTCAAAATTTGATTCACAAATGGTAGAGTTTTAACATTGTTATGTTAGAATGAACGTTTTATATTGTATCTTAGATAACAAACAACATAAGAATTATAAAAAATTTTGGGATTGCTCGCGTTGAATAAAGTAGATAAGAACAAAAGACTTACAATCATTATCTTGGACCGTGTCTTTTAAGTATGGAAGCATCCTTCTATAGCCTAATGAACCTGGTATTTTGAAAACTTCAACTCTAGACCATGGATAAGGACCCTATTGCAGAAGAAACCTAAATTAGCATAGAAATTCAGTAATTCTAATTTTAAAAAAAAAAAAATAGATAGAGTGCAAAATTGATACATACTAAGTTGGGTTCTGAATTATTGGCCATCTTCTGGTCATTAATGCCTTGACGAGCCTCTATCTTTCGAAGATTTAAAATCTCAGCATCTGGAGGTGTTGCCTGCACACATTCCTCAATGCAATCGCCAATCTTATTTGAAGCCTTGTCATCTTCATCGCCAAGCTCATTTGCTTCCTCGTTCTTCATATCCAAATCCAAAGGGTTCCCATCCTTGGTCTCTTTTAAGCAATCGGATTTCATATCTTCGTAATTCATCGATTCAGAAGAAATCTCATTCTGGAATTCTCCACTAATTTTCTCAGATCCATTTTTCTCTTCAGTATCAAGGCATAATCCACAATCATCTAAAGAGAAAACTCGTTTGGCACGAAGATCCTTAATCAATAGTTTAGACCAGTCTTCTGCTTCATCATCAACTGAAGCTTGGGTCGCCGATTTTCTTCTGAGTTTCTTGTTGCAAGACGACTGAATCTGGAACCCTACCGAATGTGAACGAAGAATGGTATGGTGTTTGCTCTGGCGAAAGGAATCGGTGCGGGATCGACCAGAGCGGTTGCTGTGAAGATAGATCTGAGACTTGCTGCGAGTGAAAATGCCTATAAAAGGATTATATGACCTCTTGCGTTTCTTAGAATTGAACTCTTGAGTAGCTTCCATGGCTGAATGTGTGAAACGAGGGAAAGGAGACGAGAATGAAGGAGACAGGCCATATGAAAGGCTTTGGACTGGAGAGTGAAATTTGGCGGGAGATTATGGCGGGAATGCAACTGAAGCGTTAGGTGTGGCGGGATTGAACTGTCTCTATCATTCTCCAAGAAAAATTTTAATTCGGCTCGTTAACAAGATTTTGTACTAATAAAATACATAAATTTGTTTTTTACTTTAAATTATAATTTTTGTTAATTAATGATGTATACTTAATATAATTAATTAAAAATATAAAAATTTTTATTTTTACAAATATCATTAATTTAATAAAAAATTTTATTAAATTTGTTACTAAATAAATAAATTAATATATTCTTATCTATATCTATATATTTATATGTATATATATATATATATATATATATATATATATAATATAACAATATTTTGAGCTAAATTTAGAAATTATTTTTAATTTGATGTTTTTAAATAAACTATGCATTACATTAAATGTTTCTTTAACATTTTAAATATTTTTTATCATTTTCTCTAATACTCATTTCCTCTCATTTTAATAAATTTCAAAAAATTTCAATTTAAAGAAAAAAATTGGAAAGAAATTTGAAATGAAAAGTTATAATAATAATAATAATAATAATAATAATAATAATAATAATAATAATAATAATAATAATAATAATAATAATAATAATAATAATAATAATAATAATATTTCGAAGAAAGAAATTTAAAATAGAAAGTTAAAAATAATAATAATAATAATAATAATAATAATAATAATAATAATAATAATAATAATAATAATAATAATTTTAATTTTGAATATGAACATTGATGCATAAGTTTCCATTAATTGCATATTACATAGTAATTGCAAATTATATTGTTATTTTCTTTCTATTTTTTAAAATTTTCAAATTTAATTTACTTTCCTAAAATATCATTAAATTTCTTATTTCATTGATTTCTATTTATTCTGTCTTATTATTCTGATTGAATTTAATGATTTCAGTATATTTTATATTTTTGAGTTTTTTTTCAAAAATTCCCAAAATCAAATTTCGGAATTTAAGGAACTGATTTATTGTCAGTTGTAATTGCAATTTATACTGTAATTTTCTTTTCATTTTTTAAAGATTTGAAATTTAATTATTTCTCTAACCTAATCTCTGCTATAAATTTCAGTTCAATTTTGGGATTTCATGTGTTTTGCTTTTTGATTATATTTTTGGTATTAATGTGTTTTGCTTTTTCTGTTTGTTTATAGGGATAAACACCTTAATGAGATCAAATTTGGATGCAAAAACATGAAAATCAGGTAATTTTGTAAGAGTTGTTTTATTTTGATTTTCCATTATTTTCTTCAAAATTTCATAAAATTTCAGTATGTTCTTCAAAATTTTCACGCTCAAAAAGATGAGACACTGCAGAATCTGTAGACGGCCCTCCGGTTTATAGGCCGCTTCCCAATTCCCAAATCCGGTTTTGGGGCCAGAAAGGGGTGAAAATAATTTTGTTTTGAAAAAGGAAGGCGATAAAGGCTTTTTTTTGGATGCGATGCCGAACTAGTTGGTCTTAAAATTTATTTTGAGTCGCCACCCATTTCGGGAACCGGTTTTCTACAAAACCAAAAATTCGTTTGACTCCGTTTTAGATAAGGCAGGTCTTGAACCAAAAGAATTTTGGGTAAGCAGGTAGGGTACGTTAGCCGAAATTACAATTTCGACTAACGCCCGGTTTTACCGGCCTCCGAAAAATGCTTTCCATTTTAAAAGTTAAGACTTGATTTTATTTTAGAAAAACCGCTACCGATGTTCCTAAACGGTGATAAAAATCGTTTGCGACAAACACATTATAGAAAGCGGTAAATTGCGGAAAATGAATTACGGAATTTAAACACCCCTTAAACCTAAAATATTCTTTTCCCGATTTCCGGAAAAAATAATTACAAATGATTTCCTACAAATTACATTCTACCCGAATCGAACCCAAATTAAACCCACATTACCCAAAATATACAGTTTAGAACAATTGAAGGCAAATTACAAATTAATCCATAAATAATAATTACAAAAAGGTACCAAAAGAACAACCATTCACGTTCATAGATTTGCCAAATTAATCAAGTAATCACTCAAACAAGCAAGATCTCATCAAAGATACAAAATTTGGAAAATTACAATTTGGCCCATGTGTTGACGCTCAATTTTTGACCAAGAATCTAAAATTGAAAAATATCCAAAAGTGAACATATTTTTAGCTCGGAAATTTTCCAATTTCAAATCAATTTTTGTTTGTTTTGAAAAATGTCCCAAAACCCTCCTTCTTTAAATTCGTCGTCCTTCAAAAAAATAGTAATTAAATAGATATGTTTGTTTTCTTTGGTTTAATTTTAATTTAAGTAAATGAATATTTTTATTTCTATTTTTTTTAATTGATTTTAATTTTTAATTAAAATTTTAGTTTTGAATATATTTTGATTTTATAAGAAATTGGGAAAAAAATTAATTAGGTAGGTTTAATTTTAATTTAACATTTTTTCTTATTTTTATTATTATTATTATTATTATTATTATTATTATTATTATTATTATTATTATTATTATTATTATTATTATTATTATTATTATGTGTTTAAAA
>CANUEY010191053.1:0-15501 GCA_948099555.1 Croton setiger
GTTCTGTCCAACAAATTGTTGATGATCATTTGTTGCAGAAGCACTTAAAATTGTTTGGATGTTTCTGGTTACAATTTAGAGATGAATGTTTATTTTAAGAATTTGAATTTGGTGATTGTTTGGGTTATAATTTCTACCCTTGTTAAGTCTCTTTGTTTCTGATTCATGGTTCAATTCTGCCTTGTTTCTGTTTCACATTTATCCAGGTTGATTGCATGTTTTAACATTCATGTTGTAGTTGATATTCTTCAATTGTTGCTGTTGTAGGTAGACATTGATAATAGTTTCATGATTCTTATTGCTGCTTTCACAATTTATAGGACATCACATAAAAATGTTCATGTAGACTGCATTGACATTAGTTTCTTCTATTTAAACAAATCTGAGTGTTTGGAATTATTAATTTAGTATCTAAAGTTTGAGATATGGTATAGGTTGTCTTGCCAATCTGTTTCTGTTAGTTGATCAAATTAGTCCATTGCCATTGCTACCTATTGTTGCTTAAGTTTCTATGGTATCGTTTCCTAATTTGTTTCTTTTGTTCCAAAGTCTCATTTGTGGTTGATCAAATCTAATTTACCACAACATTATCAACTCTTGTGATCACCATGTTTTTGTTTTGAAGAGATTTTTTATGCTTAAATTTGATTTGCAAATTGAAGTATTATTCAAAAAGATGTTTTACCATGTTTTATATGCATTCGGGGCAGATTTCGTAATTTTGAAAAGTTAAAGGACTAAATTGAAATTTTGCATGTGATAGCTTAAAATTTAATTGTTTTGCATGTTTTATATTTTTCTTGGATTGTTTATACAAAATGCATGTTTAGGGACTGTTTTAGTAATTTTCCAATTTTTAGGGAGTAAAATGTAATTTTTCTAAAGTTTGAGGACCATTTTATAATTTTTCCATGATTGTTTAGGTTTACTTATTTTTGGGTTAATTGAGTTTAATTTGGGATGTAAATGGGTAGAATGTAAATTTGTAGGTTTCGTTTTGTAATTATTTTCTCCGGAATCAGAGAAAGAATAATTTAGTTTAGGTGTGTTTGTTTAATTTCCGCACTTTAATTTCCACTTTGTACCGTTTTTGTATGTTTGATTTAATTTTTCGCAAATGTTATCGCCATTTAGGAATATCATTAGTTTAATCTCAGCAACGACATTTTTATTTAAACTTAAAATTTTGGAAAGAAAAACAAACCAGATGTCGGTTTTAGCGGGTGGCGATTTAAGTAAAATTTAAACCGTCGTACCCAACCCCCTTACTCCGAATTTCTGAAAATTTGACCAATGCCTTTTAAAATAAAAGCGGAATTATTTTTGAAAATTAAAATTTGGTTTTCCTGAAATCGCGTGGCAACTCTTTAAATTATTTTTAAGACCGACTAGTTTCGGCATCACAAACCAAAATCGTTTTGTCACATTTTTTTGTAAAAATCCAAAATCACTAATCCGAAAACTGATAACAACATTGTGGAACCTACGTAAAAACTGAAATCTTTGAAGATGGTTGATATGCAATATTATTTTGACTTCTCTAATATATTACCAGATTATAATTCTGTATAGTAATGTAGAGAACAACAGCTTTGGAAAAATCACTTAAAGAAAATATTGGATGGAAGAAGCTAATCAAAAGAGGAGTTCATACACTGAGGAAGCCTGAATATCAGGTTATACTTCCCAGTCAAATTTTTTCTTTTAACCTCACTATAGTTGTTTGATGAGAAGGTTTTACTTGATATTCGTTTTTCAGTTATGTTATATTGATACTGGAGTAGCAAGTGGGGAGGAGATAGAGAAGCTCAAGATAATGGATAGTGACTTTATTGAATTCTAGAAGAAAATTTTGAGCTAATATTTTGATGTGCTAAAAAACTCTCTTTTTAATAATGAATATGAGCATATAATTATTTAATTCCAATTTTAAGGAAAATCAGGGTACTGTGATCTATAAGAGTTCTATTTGCTACATCTCTTTTAAGGTAACTTTTATGACATAATTGATTATTTATATCAACCTTCTGTCAAGTTCTGAAGCTGGTATAACCTAGAATAGACACCCTCAGACATTGTTACCAGTGTTGCATGAGAACCCGTCTCCACAATCTTACCTTTATCCATAACAACTATTGTATCTGAGTATTTCACTGAGGACAGCCTGTGTGCAACTATAATCTGTGTAGTTTTGTACGAAGAGCTCTCGTTGCTGTTCAGATGTATTGATTCCAGAGCATTCACTATAGATCTTTCGGACTCTGCATCTAGGGCACTAGTTGCTTCATCCAGGAGCAAAACTGCTGGCTTCTTTAGTAGTGTCCTAGCCATGGCTATCCGTTGTTTTTGTCCACCAGAAAGTTGACATCCCTTCTCACCAACAACTGTATCATATCCATCAGGCAAGTTACTTATAAAGTCATGAATGTTAGCTTCCCTAGACACTTTAACAATTTCTGCTTCGGAGGCCTCCTCACTACCATAAATAATGTTGTCTCTAATTGAAGAACTAAAAAGAAGAGGCTCTTGTTGTACCAACCCTATTTGCTTCCTCAACATTCTCAGATTATATTGTTTTATGTCCTTCCCATCAATTAGCACCTGTCCTCCTTCCGGATCGTAGAATCTGATAATAAGGGCTAGAACTGAGGACTTTCCGGCTCCACTTGGTCCAACAAAGGCTACCTTTGATCCAGCTTCAATTTTTAAACTGAAATCGGTAAGAACAACCACTTCTGGTCTTTGCAGGTATCTGAATTTGACACTCTGAAAGTCTATACCCCCTATTATCCTCTTAAGATGTGAAATTTTGGGCACATCTGGTTCAATTTCAGTTTCTCTATCTAGGGTTTCAAATGCTGGATTTAATACACTGATAGCAGATATGACAGCCGGGATCAATGTCCACAGTTCTGTGATTGAAGGTATTGTGAGGGAGAAAATCTGGTAAGCTCTTATGCCATTTTCAAAGCTTGATTGATTTCTTTCAACTAAACGTGTTGTGTACCATAGTGCAACAGCATGTGCAATGTTCCATAAACAAAGGGAGACACCTTGAATGAGTCCATACTTAATACTCTGCTTCCTGCTCTGCTTCTTTGGCTTTTCTAGGCATATCTTAGCTTTTCTAAGGATGTGCTCTTCATGGCAAAATGATGCAATGGTTCTTATGTTTGATGCAGACTCAGAAGTAAGTGCAACAAGTTCATTATGTGTGGCAGCAAAGTCACCCGAAAATCCTCTAGCAGACTTGGCTTGAATCAATCCACCTATGAAATGGAAAGGCATCACTGCCCAAGCTACAAGACCCATTCTCCAGTTAACAATCATGCTAACCACAGTTGCAATTAGTATGGAAGAGATACATTGAACAATGACAGCCATGCGATCAGAAATGATCGTTTTAACCATGGATGTGTCATGAATGATCCGTGAAGTAAGTGGACCAACATTGTTCTCAAGTTTCTCAAACCATGCAAATTCATTGCGTAGTATGCCTGCAGAATTGATGTCAACGTGTTAATTTGATCATTCAATTAGATGCCAGTGCTTAACACTGGTACAGTTTGTTTCTTACATAGAAAAAATACGGTGATACTTACCTGAATATAATGCTACTCTTATATTTGTCATGGCCTTCTCTCCAACAACTCCAAAGAAGTAGTGTTGCAAGGTGTGAGTGAAAAATGATAGCAGTCCTATCAGAGCAAAGATGATTGAATACCATCCAACTTGTCGCTTTGCATCTTTCTTGTAGTATGCAACTCCCACTGTTATAATAAAGAATCCAAAAACAGGCTTTGAAACACCTGAGAAAGCAGCTGCAATGGAGCCTATGGCAGTTTTCAAGAGCTCTTTCTGTTTCAGGTCAAACCAGATTCTGAAGAATATAACTAACATTGTTCTACGGTTGTGTTCCTCTTGCTTTGAAGACTGGGGTGGACTTGGTCTGAAATCACTAGATTTGTCATGTTCAGTTTTTTCAAGTGCAAGTTGATGGTTGATGCTTGAATGTTCTTTAGAAGTTGCATTTCTGTTATACAATCCACTCAGTTAAGTCAAAAAGAGATTCTTACTGTTTTTTGGATGTTATGCTGAAGGAATAGTGAATTTAATAATTACTAGACCTCGAATTGTTGTCTGTGCTGATATTCTGCATACTAAATAAGTTGATGTAGAATTGGTTGCTAGCCAATAAGCTGCTGTGAGTTCCTGTTTCAGTAACTTGCCCATTCTCTACAACTGCTATGATATCTGCATTAACAATAGATGATAACCTGTGTGCTATCACAATAACTGTCCTTCCTTTCATAGCCTTCTTAAGGGCATCCTGGACCAGCTTCTCTGATTCTGAATCAAGTGCACTTGTGGCCTCATCAAGCAAAAGAATTGGAGGATTTTTAAGAATAGCTCTTCCAATGGCAATTCTCTGCTTTTGTCCTCCTGATAATTGGACTCCTCTTTCACCTACCTGGATTCATTTTACCCATAGAGAACTGTGTGATCATCTTTGATTTTTAAGATATATATATATACTGATCTGGTTTCAATGGCTTAACAAAGTTTGTTTACTCATTTTTAAGTGCATTCAGATGAACGATTGAACTTTTATTTTTGTTTAACTATATGGTACATGACAGAATTTTGAAGTGAAAAGCAGAAAAAGAAGAAAAATCATTGTGCTTAATGGGAATAGAGCTTATCAATGACCATGGGTGCAATACTAGTAGAAACTAGAATTAGCATCTCTGGTTTTAGTTTGTTAACTGCAGAAAATGGTGGATGTCCTCACCAGTTTCTGTACTTCTGAATGGAGATATTTCAATCAATTTTAATCACTATGTTCTATAACTTGATGGAATTTGGTGGTCTACACTAGCTTTTGGGGATAATGCCAAGCTCTTTGATTCTTATATTCCTACACTGAGT
Organism: Croton setiger; assembly: GCA_948099555.1. NCBI lineage: Eukaryota > Viridiplantae > Streptophyta > Magnoliopsida > Malpighiales > Euphorbiaceae > Croton > Croton setiger. The sequence continues at coordinate 4,930 of CANUEY010191053.1, forward strand.
GTAACATTTGATATGAAGTTACTGTTACCCGACATGACTGGATATGCCAACTTGAATTTATTTATGATTTTGTAACATATTTATGCTTTCAAAATGTAGTGACTTATGAAGCGTTGTTAGGGAGCAAGTGAATCACCTCTGTCAAATACTGGTCTGGAAGCTGTGATATGAAGGAGTGTGCATTTGCCATCACTGCTGCATCTTGTATCTGCTGATCATCAGCATCCATATTTCCTACTTTCAAGTTATCCTTGATGGTGCCGGAAAAAAGGGATGGTTCTTGGGAAACTGCTCCAATGTTTCTTCGAAGAAATTTCAAATCAAGATCCTTGATGTTGTGATTGTCAATGAGAATCTCACCTGGAGGTTTGTGGATTTTATCAGCCACATAAAAGATCCCAAGTCAAGTTTAGGTATTACACTACTATATCTTTTGCGTGAGCATGATTTATATTCTGTAATTTTCATTTAGAAGTTCATGATATGTGGGACATAAACGTTGAAACAAAATGCTTCAAGGATTGGAGGCAGGTACCTTTCAGAGGATCGTAGAACCTTGATACTAGGGACAGAACAGTACTCTTCCCACAACCACTACTACCGACTAAGGCCACCATTTTACCAGCAGGAATTAATAATGAAAAATCTTTAAGGATTAAATTTTCCTCACGTGATGGGTATGCAAAGTGCAGTTCACGTATGTCAATATTGCCTTGAACCTCATTCGGCATCTTCTTCCCGGTTGAGTTTTGGCATATGAGCGATTTCCTCTCGATAACCTGGAAAACTTCAGTTCCTGCAGCTTTTGCCTGATAGAAAATTTGCATGTCTGGAGCAGCATAAGTGAGTGATCTGCACGAATATCATGGAAGGTCAGTTATTATTTATGTGCATCTCAATTAACTTAACTATATTGTATAGCATAATCCACTTACATAGCTCCAAAGAGAATGCTCATAACCACAGCTATAACTTCTCCTCCACTTGACCTTTTGGCAGTGACAACAATGGCTCCGACCCATATGATAAGTGCCCAAGAAATGAATGTGACAGTTTGAAACATTCCAGTCCCTACTCCCTTTATCAGTGCTTCCCCTTTACCTATAGAAAACTGCTTGAACATACACTTGGAGAAAGAATTGATTTCATGGCTCTCTCCAACGAATGAAAAAACTGTCTTGATTTGAGTTATAGCCTGTGATATGAGATGCAGGTTGGTAAATTTAGATTGGTTTAAAAAAATGTCATGATTTGTTAATTACCTGTTCAACCATGGTTGTTGCCTCTGATAAGTGAAGCATTTTAGCCGCTGAAATGTCTTTCATTTTCTTTGTGTAGGTGGCTCCAATCACAAGAATCATGGGAATAACTATGAGGGAAATTAAAGCCACCTCCCAGGAGCATATAGCTGCAATCAATAATCCAGAAAAAAACGCTGCAAGGCTTGACAGGCAATGCCCCAACTGCACAGAATTGTATAGGTTAGCACTTGTTTTATATTAGATTATAATTACAATATATAATATACCTTTTCTCCAATTGCATCTTGTATGACACTCATGTGATTGGAGACTCCAGTGATGATTTTTGCGGTGGTTAGATCAGTGTCAAAAGCTCCAATCTCCTGGCTAAGAACTGCTTGCAAATACGATAATCTTAATCGTGCCAGTTGTCTCTCACTTGCATGCATCCAACATCCAATTTCTGCAATTCTCAAATCATGCATTTCAAAACTAAACACTGATTTGTCCAAAAGAGAGAAAATAACTTACCAAGTATTCCAGCTGGAAAGGTGGCAAAAGCCATGTACCATACGTATGGAATAACCTGAACATAACAATTAAAACATTTAAATGCCTTGTTTCTCTCTCTCTCTCTCTTTTTTTTTTTTTTTTTGAAACTTCTCTAATATCTTAAATGTATATTGAAAAATTGAATATTTAACTATAACTATGAAAAATAGCTAAACTTCAATGCTATAATTACTAGTAGTGATTATTCAGAATACTAATTGTTGATAAAATTGATAAATGTTTTAAGACCGGGCTCTTTTTTTTTCCTCCAAAAGAACATAATAAAATATTTATATTATTTTTAAAAATTTAACTAAATCTACAACAATTTATATTAGATTTAATTAGGTTTTGGATAATTTTTATAATCTGAAATCTAAATGATATATAGAGAATAATGTGAATTGTTCATATTACATATTTGGCATTTTAGTGAACTTTTTAAGGTTGTATTCAGTAATAACTTTTGAAATAGTTTAACATTATTTTCTCATATGGTAAAAGTTTTCTTCTTATAATGTTCTTAGTTGTTTAGTTAGTTTGTAGTTGCTTAAAGAGTATTTAATAAAATGCTAATTACCTTCGTTTTAGTTTGTTGTATTTTGTAAATTACTATTATAAACAATATTTAACAGCTATTCCAATGGTTAAAAATTACACATACAACTAGTTTTCCAAATACACCATAAACTTTTATTCTCACTTTATCCCATCTTGTGTGTTTTGGTGGTTTGATAACAGATTTCTCCTCAGACAAAGTTTGATGGCAGAATTTTAAAACGTAATTTCATTTTTGTTATTTTTTTAAGTACAAGGACAATTATATTCGATGCAAGAAAAGGGCAATTATGCATCTAGTATGTATAAATAGTTTAACTTGTCTAAACCTAAATCCATTTTAATGTTTTGATACTTTATCCCCATTATAAAAGATTTATTTTAAAACATTCATATCCCAGCTGTTTAAAATTTTAATGTCTACACAAGCTCATGACAAATGGGGTTAAGAGAGACTGAATACTAGTCGAAAGCTACTTGTTGCCTTGTGTTGGGTAATAGCTTAAGATATTTTGAACATTTTTACCGGAAAAAGCTAAAAATTATTTTTTGAAATGTTTGGTAGAATAGTTTTAACTGATGTTTTATTAAATGCAAACACTTTTAATTTTTTAGCTTTTATCATTTTGAAATTAACTAATACAAATAAGTAGTAGTTATTCAAACAACTAGTAGTTATTCAAAAAGTTAAAATAGTTTTGTTAAACTAGTAGCTATTTAAAGAGTTAAAATACTTTTGCTAAACACAATAAATAGTGCAACTTATTGGTTCCAAATTTACCAATGAAAGGAAGCAAGTATCATCATAAATTAAAAGTAACAATATTACTTTTTTTATTGCATTAGTATAATATAATTAAGTCAATTGTATGAACATTATTATTTTTTAAAATGTAAAATAAATCTATTGTTAAAAAAATTTATTTTAACACCTGACTTTTATTTATTATGTTTTCTCAAAAAATTGGGTAATGTAAATCAAACGATAACCTAATTTTATTTTTATTAATAACACTAGTATAAGTTAAAAAATTTTGGAAGTCATACAATTAGTCTCTCTCCTCTTCTGTTTTCTATACTTTTTATCAATTATGGGCCTAATATATAATTTGAAACTTACGTGTAGGTGATTTGCCGAATGAATCCCTAATATTTGCGTGTGCACAATTTAACATCTCACTTTCAATTTTTTAAAAAATTAGCATTTCTGTTTGCTGAAAAACTGTTTAAGGACCAAAATGTAATTTTCAGATAAAGATGAAAGTGAACTTTTACCTTCTTTCTCTTTTAGTCAGGTACCATTTTGGAACTTTGTCAAACTCAAACCTCATTTTTCAATTTTGACAAGCAAATGGATATATGAAATTAAAGTATTCGATAATAGCAATTTAATCATGGTTTATATTTCTTGACCAGTAGTCGCAAGGCAATGAAAAAGCTATCAAAAAGTGTGAAATACCCTTGGGACAAACAACTTAAACCATTTCCATCTTATATGGCTATAGATCGACGACAAAGAAGACATTATTGGAAAGGTCTCATCAAGGGGAATCCAAAAATATCCTTAGATCTTTCGAACCATCATCAGAAATCTTGAATAACTTGTTGGAAGTTTTAGTTTTGTAACTCTATTTCTCTCGTCCTCCACCAATGCCACAGTCTTGGCCATCGATCAAAGGCAAGGAGTCATCAATTGAAAGTTTTTAGTTGCTCAGGTTTTGAAATTTAGTTTTATATCTGAAATATTGAAGCTGAGGCTATAGATTATTTGTTAGAAAAGGGAAGAAGAGAAGTCGAATAGTGGTTAGAAATTGTATTGAGTTGGAGCCAGTTGAAAATTCATTTTCTTTTTAATAATAATCTGATAATTTGTATCAATATTTTTATTTATTTATCCTTTGATTATAACTGATGAAATATTTCTTTTTTATCAAAAAATGAAAATTATTTGTACAACATATAAATAAAAATTTATCATAATAAATCAACAGTTTTAATAAATAATTGTAAAAAAAAAAAACTTTTAATACATTATATATATATATATATATATATATATATATATATATATATATATATATATATATATATATGTATCAAATGCATCCACTATAAGAAGGTATCAATAAAAGATAAAATTGTTTATTTGGTTGGCCGGTGAGTATAAATTAGAAAATGGAGATTCTTGAAAGCTACAAATTAAATGAAAATTTGACTTTTATAATTAGACAAACAATTTTTGTCTAATTGTAATACAGGGTCAAATATAAATTGATTGAATGACTATATTTTCTTGACCTCTACTTCTCATTTTTTCAAAATAGAAAATGAGATATCTCTAGGATGGAGGTAATATAGTTTTTAAAATATAGATCCGATTTATTTTATATAAAGATAATTTAGACGGCTATTTTTACATCAATTTTAGATTTGTTATCTAGAATCAAAATATATACTCCAAAACCTGTTGGATATGATGTACTATTATCTTCTAAATTATAAGAAAGTTGAGTTTAATTTTTAAGCTATAATTAATTATTTTATTATTTGAACCAAGTTGTGACGGTGCAAAAGCATATTGCAAAATCTGGCCTTATCACACCATGCAATGCAATATCTACGATATACGGAACATGAAAATTGTAAAATAAAAAGGTAGGTAGGTACCTTGTCGAGGGCTTTAACCATAGCATCGGTGTCGCCAATGTTATTGCCAAAAGCATCGAGTGCTTTCCCTAACAACAGATATCCAACTGGCTGAGCCAACCCATGTATTATAGCTCCTAATGTCCCTAATATCATTAGCAACCAATCCACCGAATCTGCGTAGCTCAAGAGCTTCGAAAATGGTAACACTTTATTATATCTCAACTCATCATTCTTCTTCTCTTGTGCTTCAATCATCTCCTCTTCATTGGTTTTCTCATCCGATGTTACTTTCATCATTTTGGGTATTTTTCAGAGTTGAACTTGAGCATAGTTTTATATATCAAGGATCAAGGAATATTATGAGGGATATGCTTGAGATTGATGATTAATAAATGGAAGGAATAATATAGATATGTTTGTAAGTACGTAATTTGTCTTTGCTCATGGCGAAAGGGAGATGCAAACTAAGGCCAGCGGCTTGTTTGAGTAAGTACAATTCACTAAACTCCACTTTCACTTTTCACTCTGCTTTCTAACTCCAACGTCTCTTGTTTCTTTGTTTTTTCTTTTCTTGTAATACTACTACTAATAATAATAAATAGGGGTAATTATTTTTGAGTCCCTGAGATTTAGCCTAATATACTCTGGGGTCCCCCTATTTTGAAAATTGTATCATCGGATCCCTAATGTTTGGAATAATAAACTCTCAGATCCTTCCGTCCAGAGTCGGCGTTAGTCAACGGAAAAAGTCAACGATTTTTTTTTTCAAAATGACAAAACTACCCTTTGGTTTATTTGAATCGAACCATGGTTTATTTGAATCAGACCATCCTAATTTTAAATCAAACCCTTATTATTATTATTATTATTTCTTTCTTCATTGTGGCTGTGAGTTCCTCTCACTGTAAAAATTAAAAATAACCAAATTGGGACTAGCGTGATAACCAACTACACCACGCCACCTTCAGTGTGTTAGATTGACGTGATAAGCTTTTATTGTGTAAGGCACACCCATTCACCTTTTATCACTATAGCAATTATCTATTCTTTCAATTAAGATTTTATTAAATAATTACATACTTATTTTTTTATCATCCTATACAAGTTTGAAGGTTAGAAGGGAAAGTTTAACTTTTCCGAAAAATTAAAAAGAGTTTACAGAAAATTGAATATTTATTTGGAGAAATTAACAAAAATTAGAAAACTCATATTTTTTATTTGGAGAAATTAACAAAAATTAGACAACTCATATATCTAATTGAAGGAAATGAAATATTTATTGTGGATATTTTAATTATATTTTTATTAAAAAATTTAACTTTCCAAATATTTATTAAACAAAGTAAACGATATTTTTTTCAAGTAAATAACTTTCTTACAATTTTAGTTACACGCAAATTAAAACAATTAAAACAATTATCACGTCAATCTAACACACTGAAGATGTCGTGATGTAGTTGGTTATCATGCTAGTTTGACACACAGAAGGTCTTCGGTTCAAGATCCAGTTTGGTTATTTTTAATTTTTAAAGTGAGGGGGACCCACAGCCACAATGAAGAAAGAAATAATAATAATAAGGGTTTGATTTAAAAATCGTTGACTTTTTCCGTTGACTAACCCTACATTAAGCCACAAACCTCAGGACCCAAAAATAATTACCCCACTTTCATGATTATATACATTCAAAATACTATCTTATGAACTAATCCATCAGAAAAGTATTCAAAGATTTTTTTTTGTTTGGAACATATATGTTGTTTTTAATTGGAGTTATTATTCTATTCTCAATGTTTGATTGAGTTCAATTCTTGGAGAGAATAAATTTTTTGTTAAAAAATTAGACTTAAAACATTATTTGGTTGGAAATAAGTTGAAGGGGTAGTTGAACTTCCATGAAATAGTTTCCATGAAAGTTGAAGTGTTTGGTTGAGTAGAAAATTAGAGGGGAAATGAAATTTAAAGTAAAATGGAGTGGAAGTTGGCATTTTAAACTTACTCCATGATCCCAATGAAGTTAAACTTCTCAGGAAGTGTATTTGCATGAATGTGAATTTTGAACTAAAGAATACCTTAGTCTCGCAAGTATCTAAGACAATTTCTTTTCTCTTTTTCCAAAATTTTAATCCTATTTTTTGTAGTTTTAAATTTTTTTCTTGATATGTTCTACATACACACTTTGTTTTTGAATCTCTTCTTTCACAACAAAATATTTTAACTCCATGCATTTTGCTTCTGAGAAGTATGTCATTTTTAGAGAAGAAAATTGATGCAAAATTATCACAATAAATTTTGGCTTGCTTACTATGTTGACCACTTCAAGCCCTGAAATAGAGTTTCATAGCCACAATGCATGAATTTTAGCCTCATAAAATGCCACAAATTTTGGTTTCATAGTGTTCGAAGCGATGATAGACTGTTTGACACTTTTCCATGAGATTGGTCCTTCAACTAATAGGAACAAATAACCAAACATTGACTTTCTACTATTAACATACTTAGCAAAATTTGAATCCGAATATCCAATCACTTTTAAATGATTAGACCTCTTATAAGTGAGCATTAAACCTTTGTTCCTTGAAGTTATCACTAGTACAACAGTGCCTATTTGCTTTGCATTTTTAAGCCTCATCTGCATTGGCTGTAATGTGACGCATTTGTAAGAGATACAAATGAGAGTAGAGTCATTTGTGTCGGTGTAGGTGCAACGTAAATTTAAAGACATTTGTGTCTGTTGTTAGTTAAAAGGGGACGCAAACACTCAAAATCAGGAAAAAAAAAGTTATTTGCATCGGCTGTTTGGTAAGATGCGACACACATGACATTGGTATTTGTATAGGCTTGGGAGATCTCCCAGGAGATAGAAAACGGCAACCTCCCCTTAAGGGGTAGAAGACAGTAACCTCCCCTAGGGAGTGGAAGGCAGTGACCACCCCAATGGATGGAAAATAATGACCTCCCCTTGGAAGGTAAAAAGAGTAACCTGACCCCTATAGGGGTCCAAAATATACAGTAGGCTTACACCTGCAAAGTCTTCTTCAAATCAAGGTTTCCTAAATCTCTACAACACCATAAAGGTTTCCCTACACCCGTACCTTGTTTAAAAACTCAACCATCATTTATAGGAGCTAAAAGTATTGAGGCCCTATGTGGTGTGAGAAGAAGTCCTTGATCAAGAGTTTGAATTCGGAGTAGAAGCAACTAAGAACCTCCGCCAATAATTTTGCCTTCAGCGTTAATTTCCTTGAGGCCATTCCCTCACTAGCCTCATTGAATGGAATATTTGAGAGATCCTGAAGAACTTTGCTAATACTAGTGTTGAAAGATTTGCTGAAGTGAGAATTATTGGTCGTAGCCAAGATTGTTAGATGTCATCCTCTAAAAAAGAAAACAAAACAGAACAATTACAAAATAAAATGGTAAAAAGCCTAGAAAGCACTGTGAAACCCTTTCAGAGGCATCTATAAAAGCTTGCTAGAAAGTAAACCCTACACTGGAAGCAAAAGCAGTATGAAGCATAGAAAGGGATAGCCAAAGTTTAAAAATAAAAAATAAAAAAAAAATCAATAGAGATAGACATGGCCACAGGTCGAGCCGGTTACGGGCCTCGGCCCGTCAGGCCACGGTTAGGGGGAAGTTGAATCTTAACCGTGTAACACCTCTTACTATATTCCTACGTCATAAAACAGACCATTTTAAAAAAAAAAAAAAACATACGTCAGAATGACGTTACTTCCATTTTAGTTTTTCAACCATATATTTATATATATATATATATATACCAATCACATTTTTAGCATATCATCATACAAACATCTTCTCTCTTAAACCTATTAAGGTTAATTTGGCCATTCATAGCACTATAATCATTTATAGGCATAACATACATTTTTCATATATCAACATATGGATATAACATTAGTTAATCCAAAAGCTATAAACATAGCACCATTTATTTACATGCCAAAAACTGCATAAAATTATGCTTACAAACCAAAGTATAAACACACTATATGCAACATATACAATATGGACTATGAGAGGAGAGAGGCCTAGATTCCTGCTGGACCGACCTGTGCATAGACGAGTAAAGCCTCAGTACCTCACTCTAACTGCAAACCTGAAACATATATTGCGATTTTGATGAGTCGCATACTCAGTAAATGTAAACCACATTTAAACAATAATAACATAAAAGACAATAATATCATATAAAGCCATAACATTAATTTATAACCATAAAACCTGTTTTATCATAATAGCATCTCTGCCAAATTTCTATCTCTGTGATATAATCATCACTATTATATGACCACAGCTGTTATATAATCCACATTTCCATATAACAAACTTTACCATATAAACACTTGCAATATATAAACATCTCTGTATGCATAAAGTGCTATATGTCATGATTTTCCTTTTATTAATTAGTTGTGATTAACGACTCAGTGATTTTCCCCGGGGATTTCACCCATATCAAACCTGTGGCTGGATCCAGCAGTTGAGCGAGACCCGGAATGCCGTCGGTCACACAACTCAACAAATCAATAGGAGGAAGACCGGAATTAACTTTCGGCCAAACCTCTCTCTGTAACAATATGAGGAAGACCGGAATTGATCATCGGCCAAACCTCTCTCTGGATCCGAAGATCATCTCTGGATATAGGACCCGCAGGTCTTTCTATATCAAAAAGCCTGTAGGCATTACGGTAAAAACCCATAGGTTTTACCTGGTGAAATTGCATACACTAGTCTCGGTAATCACAACACCTGTAATTATATCCTATGAAATGCATTTATGCAATATGTACATTTCATATCAATATCTCATATATAATCATATAGCCGGATTTCAGTACCGGTGAAAATATCACATTTAATCTTGTCCAATCTCTCATATAATCATATAGCCGGATTTCAGTACCGGTGAAATATCACATATAATTCTATCCAGATCAAACAACTCAACTGGTCGGATTTCAGTACCGACTCAGGAATCACAAACAAATCAAATCATATCTCAAATATCTCAATTTGACCGGGCTTCATACCGGTCTAAACAATTCAATATAGCAATATCACAATTCATATTCCTAAGTAAGTGGTTTTACACTTACCTCACTGCTGTGAGCTCGGTGGGGCCTCGGGCTGCTTACCCCGTGCCGCTCTCGAACTCGATGCTACTATAATGCATAACATAGCAACCATGTTTAACCAAACAACTCAGGAACCCATATAAGCTATGATGCATGTTTTAATGTTTAATTCTCCAATTTATTAGTGTTTCAATTTCAAACCAACCAATTTTCTATCGTTTAAAATCATATCTCTGAAATTCACTGCTTTAAAATCATTATATGTCAATATAAAAATAATTGACAAACTCAATTTAACATATAATAATTATAATTAAACACAATTATAATTATTAAACCAATTCCAAGTTTAAACAAACCATATAAATAATTAAATCCAATTTCATATTTAAATTCTTTAGCTAAACACTTTAAATCTGAATTTTCAGCCTTAAAACAATCTCAAAATAAATTTCTGACGTCAAAAACGGATTCA
>CANUEY010191071.1:0-11048 GCA_948099555.1 Croton setiger
CTTCAGTACTGCATTCCATCCTCAGATAGACGGACAGTCTGAGAGGACCATACAGACACTTGAGGATATGTTGCGGGCTTGTGTTTTGGAATTCCAAGGTTCTTGGGATAACTACATCAGTTTGATGGAATTCGCCTACAACAATCAGTTTCATAGTAGTATTAGTATGGCTCCTTATGAGGCACTTTATGGCAGGAAGTGCAAAAGTCCTATTTGTTGGGACGAAGAGGGGCTAAGAATGTTAGAAGGTCCAGAGCTAGTTCAGGAAACAGTTGACAAGATTAGCATTGTTAAAGCAAAGCTAAAGGCTGCATAGGATAGACAGAAAAGCTATTCAGATCAACATCGCAGATAGATGGAATATAGTATCGGAGATAAGGTTTTCCTTCGTGTTTCGCCTTGGAAAGGAATTATTCGATTTGGGCAGAAAGGAAAACTTGGACAACGATACATTGGTCCATATGAGATTACAGAGAGTTGGTCAATTGGCTTACAAGTTAGCTTTACCTTCGGACTTGGCACAGATCCATAATGTTTTTCATGTGAGCATGCTTAGAAGATACAGATCAGATCCTACTCATGTGGTTAACGAGCAGACATTTGATGTGGTTGAGAATTTGAGTTACACAGAGGAACCATCGGAAATCTTGAAATTTAAGGTCCGACAGCTTCGAAACAAAGACATTCCTATGGTTAAAGTGCTTTCAAAACATCATTCTCAGGGCGAAGCCACTTGGGAAACAGAGGCTCGGATGCGAGAGAAGTATCCACAGCTATTTGAGAGTACAGGTATGGAATTTTGACGACAAATTCTTAAAGAGGGGAGAGTTGTGACATTTCAACCCTAAACGCTACGTCATTTCATGCACTTTGTGCATTTTCATTAAAATGCATCATGATTTGATTTGATAATTAAGTTAAACATGGAATATATGATTTGGATTTGATAATATATGATTTGAATAAGAAAAACAAGTTATGTTATAGGCTCGTTTGCCGTCGAAAGACACAAACGGAGCCAATTAGGGTTTTCGGACCTGTGCGATCCGAAAATGCCGAAATCGCGTAAAATATGAACCAAATGATTTTGATACGATTTTACATGTTTATGAATATGATTTAAAGAGTTTTGGAACCAAGATTTTGCGATGACGTCGTACGGTTTTGGTTCCGTGAAAATCGTCGAGGTTCGGAGGTTTAGGGCATCGATCGAACCGCGACAAATTTTCAGATTCCGATTTTTACGAAACTTCAGACACGTGTTATACTATTTATTTACACCTAAAACGAATTTTAAGCTGGTGCTAGACACATTTTGTGGATGAAATTTGAGAAAATTGGAAGAAATGGAAAGTGAATTAGGTTACCTTATGTATTAAGCTAAGTAAAAGGGAAATTTGGTGTGTAACAAAAAGGTGAAGCTGCTGCTGTAAGATTATTATTGCTGGATTGTTTGGTGACAGAAATGAAGAGGTGAAGAGGTGGGTTTTGGTCTGGAGTGAAGGAAAGAGAGAGAGAAAGAAAAGAAAAGAAAGAAAGAAAGAGAATAAGATTTTATGCGAAAAACCTTCATTCAATCTGTTTGTTAAGCTTTTGGGATGTTTATTATGTGGTTAGAAGTGTTAAATAGTGAAGAGAGGGGCTGGAATTGAAAGGAGAAAGAGAAAACGAAAATCTGGGTTTTACACAGTTTCAGGGTATCTACTTTGAGGCTTTGTATCTTTAAATTGAGAGTGCATGGGAGAGTTTGACTTCGATAGAATGATAGAGGGCATGTAGGAGAAGAGATTCGTAGTCTTAGTTCACCGGACCGTCGGAGGTGGTCGTAACGACCGTCGGAAGTTGGGAAAAAAATAGGCAGTTTCTGGTTTTGGGTGAAAAACAAAGTGAGGTGCCAACTTTGAGTGATTATGTGACACCCCCGACCTAAGTCCTACGTCATTTTGACGTCATTACATGCATTTTGTGCATTTTTAATTAAAATGCATTATAGTTTGATATGATATATGACATGAAAATGAATTAATATGATTTGAAAATGGCAATATATGAATTAGAGATGTTAAACAAAATATGTTTTAAGTTCGTTTATCGTCGAAAGACATAAACGGAGCTAATTAGGGTTTTTGGCTCGCGCGACCGAAAAATGTCGGAAACGCGCAATATTTTAAAGTATGACAATATATGATTTGAATAAGAGTTATAAGCTATGTTATAGGCTCGTTTGCCGTCGAAAGACACAAACGGAGCTAATTAGGGTTTTTGGACTCGCGCGACCCAAAAATGCCGGAATCGCGTAAAATATGAACAATATGATTTTGAGATGATTTTATATGTTTAAGAATATGATTTAAAGAGTTTTGGGACCAAGAGTTTACGACGACGTCGTACGGTTTCGGTTTCTGTTCCGTGAAAATCGTCGAGGTTTCGGCTCGGTTTAGGGCACCGATCGAACCGCGGCAAATTTTCGGATTCCGATTTTTATAAAATTTCATACATGTGTTATAATATTTATTTTAACACCAAACATGAATTTTAAACTGGTGCTGGACTCTTTTTGGCTGCTGGAATTAGTGAAATTTGAAGAGAAAGAAAGTGAATTATTTTACTTAAGAGTTAAATTTGTGTAAAGGGTAAAATAGGTTTATTTGTGTAAAAATGAAGTTGCTACTGTAAAGAGAGGTGGCTGGAGTGTTCGCTGGAAGAGTGAAGAGGTGCAAGAGGTGGGAAGTTGCTGGAGTGAAGAGGCAAGGAAAGAGAAACGAGAAAAAAAAAAGAGAAAGAAAGAAAGATGAGGTAAAACCTTGAATCTAATACGTTTAATGTGCTTCTAGGATGTGTGTGAACTGAATAGAAGTGATAGATAATGAAGAGAGAGGCTGGAAAGTGATGGAGAAGAGAAACAAAATTTTGGGTAGAAATTCTGGGTTTCTGGCAGTTTCGGGGTACCAACTTTGAGGCCCTATATCTTTTAATCTAAAGTGCATGGGAGAGTTTGGCTTCGATGGAATGATAGAGGGTATGTAGGAGAAGAGATTGGTGGTCTTGGATCACCAGAAGGCCGCTGGAGGTGGTTGTACCGATCGCCTGAAGTTGGGAAAAAAATAAGTCAATTTCTGGGTTGAGTGAAAAACAGAGTGAGAAGCCAACTTTGAGCAATTATATCTTTTAATCTAGAAGGCTTCTGGGAATTTGGCTCCGATGGTTAACTAGAGGGTGTGTAGAGGAAGAGAACGGTGGTCGTAGCTCGCCGGAAAGCCACCGGAGGTAGACGTAAGGTCGCCTGGAAGTTGGCTCGAGAGGCTGTTTTTCAGGCTGAAACCAGAGGGAGAAAGGAAGAAGAAAGACCAAAACGCAGTCCTAGGTTGCGTTTTGACTAGAGGGAGCGTGGTCAAAACAACACCAGCCCCTGTGTTTTGATGAAAATAGCTCATCCAGCACCTGTATTTGGTAAAAATTTACATTTTAGCCCCTAAAGTTATGTTTGCTTATATTTTTGACCCAGAAACTTTAGTAGGAAATCCGCATCCGCGGGGGAAGGACTAAAATCCCTCTTTTTCCGATCTAGTTCCTCAGAGCTCTACTTTAATAAGATCTCTTTCTTCCGACTTCGCCAATGAAATAATGTACTTCTTTCTTTTATCACTTAGGAGCCGTGCGAGATGAAAATCTCATGCACGGTTTTGAATGAGAGAAAGAAGTGAGGAATCCTCTTTTCGACTCTAACTCTCCCGCCCCAGTCGGTTATAAGTTACGTTTTAGCCCTACCAACCTAATTTCAACGTCCTGAATCTGTTTTTGACGTCAGAAATTTATTTGGAGATCGTTTTGAGCCTGAAATTAGAGATTTAAATATTTTATTAAAGATTTTATTTATGAATTGGTTTTAAAATATTAAAGAGTTTATTTAAAGTTTATAAATGGTAAAACATTTTTTGTGGGTCGGTGCCGAAACTAATTGGTTTTAAAAACATTTTTCGAGTCGCCACCCTTTGGGAACCGTTTTAGTTTTACGAAAAATTAAACCAATTTTTATTTTTGAAAATTCACTCCATTTTTAATTTTGGATAAGGCAAATCTGAACCAAAAATTCTGAGTAACAAGGTTAGGTACGTTAGCCGAAATTTCATTTCAACTAATGCTCGGATTTACTGGCCTCTGAAACCAAAAATCGTTTTCCAATTTTTAAGTTAAGATTTTATTTATGAAAGGCAAACTAACGATGTTCTTAATTTTGTAATTAATATCGTTTGCACAAACACATTACAAAAAGCGGTAAATTGCGGAAAAGTAAATTGCAGAAGATAAAGTAGTCCACCCCTTAGTCTAATTATTCTTTCCTGATTCCGGAGAAAATAATTACAAAAAGGCCCTATAAATTTACATTCAACCCTTTTAGTCTCCAATTTAAACCCAAACTCCCAAAATAAAGAAATTAAATTAAGCATGGAAAATTACGAAAAGGTACTTGAAAATTAAGCAATTACAAAAAGACCCCTTAATTTAAGAATTTATCAAGATAAGCCTTAAAGCATGTCAACTTGTCCAAACAATCCATAAAACATGCAAACTCAACATTTAGAAGTAAATCATACAAATTTACAGTTTAGTACCCTAAGCTTTCAAAAATTTCAATTCTGCCCCAATTTCTGAATTCAACATCTTATCATGCTTTTCTGTGACAATTTGCCCTAAATGGTTCCAACTTCACAACACAAACAGAATTTATCAAACAATTTCACAATTTTGGCAATTTTTAGGTTTAGTCCCTAAAATATTATATAGCCAAATTTTCTTTCATTCCTGCCCATTTTTGTATTTCTGTATAAACACCATAATGACAGGTCTAAACATACTTTCAAAAGCTATCCAATATTTTGAAACAACTACAAACAAATTATTATGCCTACAATCTGCAATGTTTATGATATGACAATATGGAACTAAAATGAGATGATCTTCTCAATGATTTAATGAAATGTTTAAGGCAGTTTGAATTTAACATGGAATACACACTATCTATTTCAACAATAAATATTATAAGCAGATATAACCAAGACTGGATCAAAGAAAATTGATGTCGAATTTAATCATGTATATTCATCCAACAAAGATCTGATATACTAAGTAAATGCAACACAGAAACATACTTATGAGAAGGAAAGCCAATTGTAATGCAACTGAAAAGGGTTAAATCACTACATAACAACAGAAGGTGAATACCAAAGACTCAATAGAAATGTTGAATTCCAAAAACAAAATCAAGAACCAATGATGTAGAGAGAACAAGGCCCAATAGACTTCAATCATTTGACTTTAATATATTTAGATCCAAAAGCACACCAAAAGAGTTTCAAATCATACAACAACAAAAATAAATTATGGATGCTTAAGATATCATATTCTGAAGAGGGAACAACTGACACATATGATATTGATGCTTTAAATATGATCCTAAACTATATGTCATGATGAGCATTAATTTCAGGTTGATGTACAGATCTGAGCCTAGATTTAAAACAAGTAAAAGTTATAATAACAAGATTCCAGCAAGCAGAATAAGGGACTACCATCATTGACCAAACATTTTTAACTGTATGGATTCAAGATAACACTAAAAAATCAGGACTGCTTACAACAAATCAATCTATCATCCTACCATAGCCATATTTGATCTCAAAGGGATAAAGTAATTCTGGATGATGTAGAAGCATGACAGAAAATATTTAAATAACAGTCTTGAAATGCAATTGAAATGATAACATTTTTTGAATAATAGCTTCTGATAACAAAAGTAGACTTCAAAAAGCAGTAGAATAGAAGTAGATAACAAAAATACTTTATACATTCAACTCAAGCAGACTCAACAAAATTGGAAACAAAGAAGTAATAGCCAAACAAGGTTATACTCAATAACTGTCTCATTTTGATTCATGAACACATTCAATGGATTCAAATCTGACCGAGAACAAAAGGGAATGTTAAAAACATTTTGAACCTATGACCTAAATATATAATTATGTAATCCCAGAAGCAAATGAAAAAACAACAAAATTAACAAAGAGATCTTTTCTCAGTCCAGAACCATGATTGTCCAAAAACTATGCAAACAAATTTTCCTAACAAGAAAAACTAGTTCCCAATCGAACAAGGATATATTTCAATCAGGCAACAAACAAGGCAGTTAAACCATTCAACAGATTGATTCAATTTATTCAACACTAATTTAAATGCTTCAACAGATTAAAAATATTCAACAAAACATCTCTATTTAATTAACTAAACTGAATCATCCTGAAACCAAAATCATATGGAAGGGAAATAAATAGAATCAAAGCAACTAATTAGTTAAAACAAATGGAGATGAGGAATCACCAAAGACAAAAAGGAGAAAAGAGAGGCTATCAACACAGCTCAAGGTGTGGGATGAAGTGTGTTAGAGAAGTTATTTATAGGGTAAAATTCGGGTGAATAGTTGACGTAGGGCGGCCCGGAGCGCCCTAGAGGGCGGTCAGGGGCGCCTTGCCTCAGCTATTCACGCGTTTTTCATTTCGGAGCCTTTTCGTGATGTTCCAAGACTCCGATGACTTTTCCGAGGGTATTTCTGAAAATTTTAGACGTTTCTAATGCCAGTGAGGCATACTTCCGGCACTGTTTTATGGTGATGCCTGGTCCAGCTTGACTGTTTACAGTCTGAGGAACTCAGTGTTCCAGGCCCCAAAATTCGAGTATTCACAGAATACAATACAATGACTTAGTTCTTTAAACTTTTCTAATGCTCTATTACCTATTTATAATCTAAACAAATGAAATTAAAACGAATTACAATCCAATTGATAAGTTCTCATATTCAATTATGTTGAGTTGGCATTCTCATAACAAACTTGTAACAAACTCCAAGCTTCATTACAAATGGTGAATGAAGAAGGAGAAGGAAGAAAGTTGTTGCTGCTGCTGTCTTTCAAAACGACGGTCGTTGTGTTAATGTAAAACGACACCATTTCTTTCTTTACTTTTCAGACAATCTGCTACTAATTTAAACGGCGTCGTTTTCTCTTAACTCAAACGCCACTATTTAAGCTTTCTTCTTCCTCAGTTTTCAATTCTTCATCGTCAGTCTTCAACCTTCATTTTTCTTTTCTTCCATAATTGAGGTTTCATGCAACTGCTCTAATACTATTAGCTTAGATAATAACAATGTATTGTAATTAAGAGTTAAAATAATTATTATATTCTTTTTTAGAAAATAAATATTATATTTTAATTAAAAAATTTAAAGCTAAAATAATATTAATACTAATAATATATTTTATTTAAAAAGTTTAAATTCTAATATTAATATCATTATTAGCAGTATTTTAATTATGATATTATACTAAAACTAAAATATATATTATAATTTATTTTATTTTATGTTATTGAATATAATTAGAAATAACATTCTCCTAGGAAAAGATTTGAACAAAGCTAAATAATTTATTTTATTTTATATGTTTCGTGAAATACTTTCACTCGTTACTCAATTATATATAATTTTTAGTATAAGACAATATATAAAAACCCATTTGAAATACATACTAAATTAAAGAGTTTGATTCTTCATCGCAGATAAATATGATCATAAAAATAATAAAACTATGATAAAAACGAGTCAATAAAAAATGTACGATAACAATAAACATCTATAATTAGTATAAATATTTTTTACGAAGCTATTAAACTAATTAATTTATACAATATATTATTTTAATTATTTATTTAATTAATTAATATTAGTTCATAGTTTATAAGTCATTTTAATTATTATCAATCACAAAATTTGTAAGTAATTTTATTTTTAAAAATATTATAAAATAAATTATTCATATACATAATATATTTAATTAAATAAAACATTATAAAATTAAATACGAGTTTTAAAAATGAAAATAAATGTATAAATAAATAGATTTATTTCGATAAAATTTTATTATGTTTTTTAAAATATAGTCATATAATTAATAATAATTTTTATTTTTTCAAATGGTACGCAGACAAAAGTTTATTAATTTTATATAAATTTTATTACTGTCAATATATAATTAATCAAATTAACTAAAATATAAATAATGAAAATATAAAACAAGTTAACGTGTGAAATGCACACTAAAAAAACTAGTTAAAATAAGACCATAACTACTTTAGTTAACTTGCAATATTAATAGACAATAATATTTTATAGGCAGTTTATATAAACTAGTTATTTTTTAAATTTGTGATTTTTTTAGTGGTTCAAAATTTATTTTTGTGTTTTTTTTAGAAAAACCTATCACTATTTTATTTTTAGAGTTTTTTTAATTTATTTATCTTCCTTTAATTTTAATCGGCCAGAGTTAAAAAAACTCTATTCCCCTCTTTTTTCGCTCTATCACAATACAATCTAATTAAACACCACTTCCATTCTTTTAATAGTCATATCATGAATTGTTTTTAAGTTGTTTGATATTTGTTATTAGGTTTCAGAATATTTTCAAGTTAATGAATTGTTTGTGTTTACATTTCAAAATATTTTTAAGTTAATAAATTGTTTGTTTTTACATTTCAAAATATTTTTAAGTTATTAAATTATCATAATTTCAGGTGACTGATCTGAAATTCATTAAAATTATTCACATATTGATATAATTATAACTCACAAATGAACATATTCTTATAGGAAAGAGTTGACTAATAGGTTACGTATTTTAAAAAATAGACTTATTAATAGTGGACAAAAACACATGAACAACTAATCACATAATATAAAATTAGACCACATTTGATAGAAAAGGTTGGATAATCATGATTTCCGCAATTGAACTTAATGTAGAGTATTAGAGAGTAATTTCTCAACAAGTCCATGAATCATCACAAAATTCTTTTCATTTTTATTCAAATACTTGTTTAAATCTATCAACTTAATTAAAAATTTCTATTAGTGAGTAATTTCTCAACAAATCTATTAATCATCACAAGCTTATATCATTTTTATTCAAAAACTTGCTTAAATCCATAAACTATTTACATACTCATTGTATATTTATATATTGGTTAGCATTTAAACATTGTATTTATATAATGATGAGATAATTATCAATAAATATATTGAAAATATATTTATATACTCATAATATATTTATATATTATTAAGAATTAATATATTTTTTAATCAGAATAAATAAACGATCGAGATGAGATAATACTTATTAATTTTCATTACTATTTTCGATAAGAAAAAGAAAAAATAACTTTTTAAAATACAGAAATAAAAAAGTTTATTTTTAAAAATATAGGGGCTGAATATATCTGTTTGCGTGTTTGATTTACGTGTTCAATTAGACTGGAAAAATGAACCGGTAACTAGACTAGAGATCAGCAGATCGAGGACAAGTCGGTTAACCTGCAGGTTTCGCGCCTTACGGCAGATTGAAGCGGGCTGGTTCGCTAGTAGGTTGACGCCACTGAAACTGGTGGGTCCGAGCAGTTTCTAATCATTTTTGTTTTTTTTAATTTCTGAATTTATTTTAAAAAAAAAAATTAAAAATTTTGTAGTATGGAATTATTTTTTTAGAAATATTTAATAAACTTTGAGTGATATGGGAAAAAAAATTGAAGTTTAAAGAAATTCAAAGTGAATAAAATAAAATAAGATAAAAATAAAAATAGAAATTCAAGAAATTAGATTTTTATTAATAATTAAAATTTATATAGAATTTAAAATTTACAATTAAATTGAGTAATTACACTAAAATTATTAGATAAGAAAAAAAAATTTTGAGCTTGCAAATAAGTTTTATATTTTTCAAGAAAATTAATTTTGCCTACTTCACTGGGGAAAAAGAAGAATCAGAAGTAATGTAATTCTCTTATCTTAATTAAATTGTCAGAAACCAATTATTTTTTACCTCAATTTCTGGTTGGCAGTGGAGCTTTCAGTAATTTATGAACTCTCGTCAAAAGAAGAATTCTAAACATCTTGTTTACGTTGATCCGCTAATCTCCAATCTCCAATGCAAACTTGTACTTCAAGATTGTTGACTCTCAATTAAGTTTTTTTTTTTTAACATCCTCTACTTATACTCTTACATCATAAAACATGCTATACATTTTTTTTAAACTTAGCATACATCACATGCTGCTATCTTTGTTTAATCTCTTTAACATATACCACATACATATCCAGCATATAACAGCATTCAATAACTTTACTCTTTTACCATATCTCAGGTTAACTAGTCATTCTCTGTACTATGAGCATATATTAACATAGCATGCTTTACATATATCAAAAGATTCATCATATGCCACAAAAGTATGTCTATACTATAACTCTCCACAGAGATCTACTATATGAACAACATAGACATTTAAGCACTTTTATTCTCATTTTTACCTAAGTCCAATTCAAACATTAACATACATATAACCAAAGCATAAACCAATTATCAAACATAACATATTATAAACCAATAACCTATTTATCCCAAAACCTTAATAACAGAACATGTGACTTATAAACATAATCAAAACATATAACACCGCTACATGTAATTCAATGATGTTCATCATGCATAAGTCATGTCATACCTTATTTACTATAATATATATATATATATATATATATATTATTTATAGATTATAAATCATATGACAAACAACATCTATATGAGAAAATGATTATAATAATGAAATGCGAGAGAGAGAGATCCTAAGCTTCGGCCGACCGACCCAGAGGTAGGATGACAGAACTGATGCTGTCAGTTGCTCCAAGTGAAACCTGGAATTATGTAAAGGCAATTTAATGAGTTGCTAATTCAGTAAGTGCAAACTATGCCATATAACAAAGCAATAATATCATAAATGCATAAGGTTAAACAGAACCTGTCATAGGCACTCATCTTTCAGAATTCCTCTTATCCAATTAGACACAGATACTATCATCTGTGTTACTTTACATATTCATATAAGTCCTTACACAATTATATGGAAGTATAAACATACTGTTGACGCTCGATTTGTGCACCCCCAAA
>CANUEY010191129.1:0-21553 GCA_948099555.1 Croton setiger
ATGAGATAAATGCATTTTTCAGGTTCTGCTTAATATTTTGCAATTATGTTTTATTGATTTGATTTTATTATATAATTTGCACTTACTGAGTTCGCAACTCATTAAATTGCCTTTATATGATTCCAGGTTTTCTTTGGGACAACTGACAGCGTCAGTTCCATCGTCTTTTCCTCTGGGTCGGTCAGCAGAAGCTTAAGATCTCTCTCTCACATTTCATCATTTGTATCATCTTATCATGTAGATTTTTGTCATATGTTTTATTAATAAAATTTTCGGGATAAATAGGTCATTGGTTTGTAATTAAAGGATTGTATATGTTATGTTTGATATTTGGTTTATGCTTTTGGTTATATATATGTTTATGTTTGAATTGGACTTAGGTAAAAATGAGAATTTAAAATGCTATATATCTTATAAAAAAAATTCATGTTTTTATGGCATAAGAGTATACGTAGAGGATGTTACATGTGAGCTTCATCCAATATGTCATTTTGAAGCCCGTCTGCATCTGGAGCACATAACTTTTGGTTTAACATCAATACACCACTATCCAGGGTAAAAGTGGTTACCTCTCCCAACTTAACTCTATCAATGAGGCTCAAAAGCTACGGATCACTAGCCTGTCTCTGCTGTATCTTCTCTTTCAAGATCGGTCTCACTCTCCATGTTGCCAATAAAACTCTCTCTGTATCCTCATCCAAGCCTATATTTAACTTTTTCAACTCATTCACAAGCAATAAAGATGATACCTATGAATAAGCTGATGTGCTGTCACCCTTCCGGCTAAGGGCGTCGGCTACCACATTAGCTTTACCCGGATGGTACTCAATGGTGCAGTCATAGTCTTTCAGCAACTCTATCCACCGTCTCTGTCTTTATATTTGCCAGAATGTACTTAGGAAGACTGACAAACGAGGTAATCAAGAGTTGGAATGTTATTATTGAAAGAGAGGAAATTATCCTCGACAGTTACATCAGACTCAAGACTTAATCCAAGGGAATTTGGATCAGACTCTGGGGAACTTGACTCGTGTTGTACAAGGATAGACTTAGGACTTGGATTGACACTGGATTGGATGACAAACGGTTCCTTCTCACTATACCAATTGGCCAGAGGTTCTTGAGCCGACTTGATCAGGTGGATTGGATTTGGAAGTTCTTCGGAGTTCATGATCATCGCAACTTCATCAAAGAGACTAGGTTGCATAAAGTATTCCATGTGTTGGATGAATGGATCTTCGAGTTCTTTACATAGTACATCAGCAAAAACTTCAATTCCTGGTAGCAACTTTTGGGCTTTAAGGCAGTAGAATGGCTCTTGGAAACCACAATAAGGAATTATTGTTTCAGGTTTGACAAAATAGCCATTGAGGGTTCTAAAGTAGGGACGCATTGTGATGTCCCTCTTCCTTAAACAAGGGGTTCTTTGAGGTTTGAAATCCATCTCCATTAGGTCTTCTTTTGTTGGTTCATATCCCAAACCAAAAGTACCATTAGCAATCGGACTTTCCCAGGCAGGCACCGAAGGGTAGGCTTTCCCAGACTTGGCCATATTCATCCCAGGCAGGTAGGACATTTTCAACATCAACTTCACTATGCAATTGATTTGTAGTGCCCTAAAATCAAAGAGAACATAAGGATTTGATACCCCGCCTTCAATGAATTGGATAGTGTCATACTGGAATCCAGAAAGGGTTATACTTGAATTTTTAGGGTTAACCTCAAGGAGAGACTGATCCCTGGTGCTTCTGAGCTGGCTATAATTATCCCCTTGAATGGTTATAATTTTTTCCATGTAAGGGAACTTGACTTTCTGGTGTAACGAGGAGGGTATAGCCCTGGCTTAGTGTAAGCTAGTAAAGACATCAATGACTTGAAAAGGGATTTCCATTTTAGATGGCCCAATAGTGACTGATAAGGTAGCAACCCCTAAAACTTTCCTTCGGGTGTTGTCATATGCTTTTACTATTTGGTCAAAAGATGTGAAATCAGAAGCTTCTAGACCCAAACAGCTGTCCACTCTCAAAGGGCATACATTCAGAGCTGACCCATTATCAATGAGCACCATGGGTACAGTTTTATCCCTGGTTTGGACTGTTATGTAAAGGGCTTCATTATGGTTACCCTTATTTTCTGGGAGGTCTTCATCTGAGAATCCAATGTTTTGTGTTTTTGAGGCTCGGGTTAAAGTAGCCACAAGTGTTTCTGGACTTACTTCAACCGATGTCTGGAGTTGGCTTAGCGCCTTGCAAAGAGCTTGGCGGTGAGGAAAATATGAGGCTTAAAGTTCCCATATGGATACTCTTGCTTGGGTTTTCTTTAACTGGGTTAGGACAGGGTCCTCTTCTGGCTCAGGGGTTCCTCCCCTTGGTTGGTTTGATACCTTATCCAGGATGACTGGTTCATATTGCCTTCCACTTCGAGTTATGGCATCTATTTCTTCGGACAGGTCATTCAGATCCAAGACACAAATATGGTTCATTTCCAAGAAAAGCTTGAAAGGATCAAACAATTCCTCTTGGGAGGTAATGGCATTCAACCCATGGTTGGGTAAAGGATTGGTATTGATGTTTGGTTTAGTTTTGGGTATAATCGACCCATTGTCAACCAAATCTTGGATCCGCCTTTTAAGGGTCCAGCAAGCTTCGGTTTTGTGCCCATTTCCTTGGTGGAATTCACAATATTCGTTGGTTTTATAGTTCAAGGGTAATGGGTTAGGTGGTGGCCTTGCCTCCAATGGTTTGAGGTATCCGGCCTTTACTGCTTCTCAGAAAACTAAATTGATTGGTATTTCGAGATCGGTATAGTTTCTTTTGGGTTAATTCTTAGGTTTAAAGGGTTCGTTGGAGTGATACTGGCCACTTCATTTATTTTGTTTGGACCAGTAGGGTTTGGTTTCTTATATCTGGTTAAATCATCTTTGAGTTGACCCAACTGGATAAGGTCTTCCACTTTAGTGGCAGTGGCTATAAGTGATTGAAAGGTAGGTAAGTATTGAGTTTGAAGTTGGGACTGGTAAATGGAAAGAAGGTTTTTGATGATAATGTCAACTTGTGCTTGTTCAGAAGGTCGGTTGATCATTTGGGCGGCTTTTGCCCTCCATATTGTAAGGAACGAAGAAAAGGGTTCATTGTTCTTTTGTTTGGTGGTTTCAAGTTCCCTTCGGGTCACATCCACCTCAATGTTATAGCTATACTGGGTATTAAAGGCATTGGAAATGTCCTCCCAAGTTTTGATCTTGGATCTGTCTAGGGTTACAAACCATCTTCGGGCAGCACTAGTGAGGGATTGTTGGAAAAGTTGAGCCAGGAGCTCGGTACTTAAGCCAAAGGGATTCAGGGCTCCCACATACATTTTCAAGTGAGTTTTAGGGCAGGAAGTCCCATCAAACTTATCCATATTGGGCATCTTAAATTTAGTAGTTAGTCGAGCATTAGGGAACAGAGACAAGGAGTCTATGTCCACAAGTTCTTTATGGATTTTTAGGGCAGTGATTGATCTTTCCAAAGCCTTAAGTTTGTCTTTCATCTTTTGAGACTCGGATTCAGGGGTCTTAGAGGGTTGGTCCTCCAAATTAATGACAGGGGTAGTAGTGGTAGGTTCCTTTCCAGAGGTTAAGGCTCATTTTGCCGCAATTCCCAGTTTAGACAGTAAGGCAGCTTTCTAGTTGGCTAGGATTTCAGTGATCCTAGCTTCCATTCTAACTTCCATTTGGGCATTGATCTCATCGGCTTGTTCCTTTAACAAGGCTCTGATATCGTCCAAAGAGGCCATTAGGGAAGGTGTAGGACTTGCTGGCATCTCGGAAGTAGGTGTTGGCACTTGTGGGGTAAGTACCGTATGGATAGAGGACAAAAGGATTAGGTCTCTCTCCATATAGGGTATGGTAAAGGTATAAGGTAGAAGGTAGGGTAAACTCTTTGTCCAAGTACATTGATCTTAGGTGATTCATTCCCATTCCCTTCCTTTTCCTTTCTTTTTTTATTTTTTATCACTCTTGGTTTTACCCGTCATTTTTTATTTCCCCCCTATTTATAGGTGGTATGAATGCATGAATGCATACATCTATCACGCTATAATTCATTTTAATGTCATGGGATGAATGCAAAGGTCTCATCAAGAGTATTCTAAAGGGAAGGTTCTAATTTGGATGAGAAAATTGAGTGGCTAATAGGGACCCTTGTGCGCCTAAAGTAAGGATATACCTCGCCACATGTGAAACAGAGAGTTTCACGTGGTTCCGACAGTACGCTTACTTTTGGGCCACCCCTAAAAAGATTAGAAGTGGTTTTCGGCACCAAGGTGGGACACTTTCGCTGTCCATCGGCATCATCAAAGAGATGTGTCAATCAAGCGCTACTCGTTATCCCGACTCACAAGAAGTTTTGTAGAGAGAGAAGAAATTCATTTGAAATTCATTTTTTCATGATTTTGAAAAACTCATCATCATCATCATCATCATCAATTTTTTAAAACTATGCACGTCAGATGCAAATGCAATTTATTTTATTTATTTATAAGTCCAAATCTTCTTCACAGCTTCTTTAGGAAAGAGCCTTGTTTCCCTGTAAAAAAGGTTAGGAAAAATATATGCAATGGCATGAATGTAATGGTAACCGTCACTTAACTTTAGTTAAGTGTTCTCCCCAGCAGAGTCGCCAGATTGTGAACCCTTACCGGAAGCCCTCTGAGCCGCCGGGCCGATCCTGCGAGGGAAGTCGGTTAGCCGGGTGTATTCACTCGGGGTGAAATGAAATGTGTGTGTATGTAGAGTCGCCACTTAATTTATTTTGTTAAAGGGGAAAAATTAAGAAAGAACCCCTCAGTGACTCCGTTTTGCGAGTAACCTAGGTTAATCGCCCCAATGAATGAAATGCACTAGTCTTCGAACCCGAGGTGGATTCGGAGGTTATGTCATGCATTCATATCAATTGCTTTTTCTTTTCTCCTAAGTGATGTCATGCAAGAATGATGATTTGGACGAAATGATCGGGATGGGGAGACCTGCTATTCGAAGTTATATCTCGAATATGCCTACATACTCTCTTTTGAATAAGAGATCAAGGTCAATGTAGTTCGAACTTGCCTATTTAAAGGCAATGGAGAGGGTGTATGCATGTATGCATGCTATGAATGTGTGAAAGTGAATTTAGGCCTAAGGGCCAAAAAGGGAGTTTATCGACTTCCGTGGTCGAAATGTAGGCCTAGTGGCCGAATAGGAGTTTATCGACATCCGAGGTCGAAAAAGGAGTTTATTGACGTCCGTGGTCAAAAATGGAGTTTATCGACGTCCGTGGTCGAAAAATGTGAAATTTAGGCCTAGTGGCCGAAAAAGGAGTTTTATGACTTCCGTGGTCAAAATTGTGTTTTAATTGGTCTAGAAACCGAAAAAAAAAGAGTTTTATAACTTTCGAGGTCAAAAATGTGATTCTGTTGGATTTCCGCTGGGGGAGATTGATTTTTAGGCCCTTTGGCCAAAAGTGTGTTTCCGTTGGGAAAAAGGGTTTATTAGGCCTTGGGGCCAAAATTATGATTTTTGGTGTGGCGCGTCGGCCAAAAAATATGTTTGTTTAGGCATTATAACCAAAAAGTGATTTTAATGGCGCTGTGGCTGAAAGATTTGATTTTGGTGGCGCAGCGGCCAAAAAGAGTGATTAAAACGGCACATTTCGTCAAAACGTGTATGCATGAGATGCAAATGTCATGTATGCATGATGTAGGATGCAGTATAACAGAATAAAATTGAAGAAAAAGAGTTTCGGAGTATACTTGTGGCAGTTGACGTCCGCTCCTTAGCTTTAGCTTGATTTGGACTTATTTTTATGTGAATAATATATGCAAATGCAAGTTATCAAAGAAATGCAATGCAGAAAGCAGTAAAGAATTGACTTTGAGATGAAGAATCACCGTAGGCAGGAAGGGTGAAGAGAGCGGTTGTCAACACAGCTCAAGGTGTGAAGAAAATGATGGTTTTGAGGGGTATTTATAGGTGAAATTCGGCCAAAAGTCAACAGAGGGCGGCCTGGGCTGCCGTCGAGGGCGGCCAGGGCTGCCTCCAGAGGGCGGCTAGGGCTGCCTTCTTTCCGCAATTCGCGCGTTTTTCGTTCCAGAGCCTTTTCGGGACGTTCCGAGAATCTGATGGCTATTCCGAAGGCATTTCTGTGACCCTCGTAAAATCCCGGACATTTCAAGTACCATGAAGGCATGCTTCCGGCGCCGTCTTACGAAAATGTCCGGTCTGGCGCAACTGTTCGCGGTCTGCGGAAAATCATTTTCCGTATCTCAAAATTCGAGTATTCACAGGGCGACTTAAGCAAAATTTAGAGCAAAAAGAAAACGAAAAGCCTGCTAAGTTGGAAACCCGAAAGGGCAGCTTAGGCAAAAATGGCAGCTCGCTAAGTTGAAAACCCAAAAAAGCGGCTTAGGCAAAAATTAGAGCTAAAAAAAAGCAGAATTGTACTTGGGAAGTTAAAATTCTTTCACAAGTCAAAAATTCAAAATCTGGGTCAAACCCAAAACTCAAAAATTCATCTCTTAAATTCAGTCAAAAGGTCAAAAAAAAATCAAAATTGAAAAAATCAAGTCAACCCAAAAAGTATAAGTCTCCTACACCTTGCTAGGGGCAATGTCCTCCTCGTCTTCCTTAGATCCTGAGTCTTCCTTAAACTCCGATCACTTTGCCTAAACCTGGATTCTATCCCTTTTAAGTCACTCAACAGTGCATTCCTTCTCAGTTTCTCAATCGGCCATACTTGACAGGTAATCCAAAAAACTCCGCCCGTATCCTGATTGTCCAAATTAAGGATGGAAAATGGAAACTGGACTGATAAACACATGGCAATAGCTCAAAAATGTGGTAGCCTAGAACGCCACGCTAGTATCCTATTTTCAGCAAGAAACCAAGCAAGAAGTAGGGTTTCTTACTTTACATCCCCTCTGAAGAAGCTTTCGTGGACCCAGGACGCAAAGAGAAGTACGAATATTCGTCCTACGAAACTTCGATCCATTGAGATGACATTTTTCCTACGCTTCCTATACGCAAAGGATTAACTTCCGAAGGTAATTCCCGGGTCAAAAAATTGGAAAAATCAATATAAGAAGAATCTCCATGAGACAAAACAAAAAGTTTGAGAGAAGAATTTAAGAGGAGAGAATGGAGTGAGGAAAGAAATGCCTCCCCCCTATTTATAGACAAACCTTGGAAACGCGGGTCTTCCTCGCGCGTCCGGACACCGACCTCAAAATTCGCGATTCAAAACACCACTGAGCTCCATAAATCACTTTTATGTCGCCCAATAAGGGGCAACTGTGAATACTAGAATTTTAAGACCCGGAAAACCGAGTTCCTCAGACTGCAAACAGTCGAGCCGGACTGGGCGTCACCGGAAAACAGTGCCGGAAGTATGCCTCCACGGTACTAGAAACGTCCGAGATTTTACAAGGGTCACGGAAATGCCCTCGGAAAAGCCATGGAGTCCTGGAACGTGACGAAAAGGCTCCGGAACGAAAAACGCACGAGCAGCTGAGGTCGGGCGCCCTGGGAAGGCGTCTCTAGCCGCCCTCCAGAGCGCTCCGGGACGCCCTAAGTCAACTATTCACCCGAATTTCACCCTATAAATACCCTCTCCAACACACTTTTTCCCCACACTTTGAGCTGTGTTGACATCCGCTCTCTTCTCCTTTTTGCCTTCGGTGATTCCTCATCTCCATGCAATTCTTTACTGCTTTCTGCATTGCATTGTTGTGATAATTTGCATTCATTCATAATAATCACTATAAAATAAGTCCAAATCAAACTGAAACTATGAAGCGGATGGCAATTACTACCGGTATGGATCTAAACTCAATCTTTTTAGTATAATTCTCCTCTCCTCCTTCTCAAATCATGCATACACGACATTTTGCATAGCATACTCACACCTTCTGGCCTCAAGGCCTAAATAAATCGATCTTTTGGCCGCAGCGCCACCTAAAATCATCCAATTTTGGCCTCAAGGCCTAAAAATACTCTTTTGGCCGCAGCGCCACCCTAAAATCACATTTTGGCCCCATGGCCTAATAAAACCCTTTTTTCCCCAGTGGAAACATACTAAAAAGCTCATTTTGGATAAAAGGCCTAGAAAACCAATTCTCCCCCAGCAGAGGCATTCAAAAAAATCACACTTTTCGACCACGGACGTCGATAAACTCTTTTTTCGGCCACAAGGCCTAATCTCACACTTTTCGACCACGGACGTCGATAAACTCCTTTCGGTCACAGACGTCGATAAATTCCCATTTCGGCCAAGAGGCTAAAATTCACACTCACACACTCATAGCATCCATACATGCATCCTTCCCCTTCATCACACCTTTAAATAGGCATGTTCGAACTACATTGACCTTGATCTCTCATTCAAACGAGAGTATGTAGGCATATTTGAGATCTAACCTTGATAGCAGGTCCACCCTCAATTTTATCAAATCTCTTTATCCACATCCTGCATTACATACATTTAGGAGAAAGAACATTCAGATGAATGCATGACATAACCTCCAAATCCACCTCGGGTTCGTAGACTTGTGTCTTTCATCCATTGGGGCAATTGACCTAGAAATAGGTTAATCGCAAAACGGGGTCATTAGGGTTCTTTTTTAATTTTTCCCCTTTATCAAAATAAATTAAGTGGCGACTCTACACACATACATCACCCCAAAAGAACATCCCCGGCTAACCCGTCCTCGCGAGCGGACTCTGGTGGCTCGGAAGGGACCGATTCCGGTAAGGGTTCAAACCCGTATGTGTAAATTTTTTCTTAATTATTTTCTAATTCTTATTCTTTTTATGTGTCTATTAACTTTATTTTTCAAAAACCTCCTCTAAAATAAAATTATTTCTACTTATATTCTAAATCCTAATATAATAGCATGTAAATTAATTTCTAAACATACACCCTCTCTAACATAACAAATATTATTTAATATTATTACTAAAAATATTATGCTTCGCTAAACATAAATATTATTAATAGATATTATTTAAATTTATTTTCTAAACATACACACTATCTATCAAATATTATGGCAAATTTAAAACATATCAAATCATTAAACCCTACAATTAACCTACAATTTTATTCTAATCATACATATTATCTTCATTTAATATTATTACTAAAAATGGCCTAAAAACTAAAAAAATATAAAAAAACTAAAACTTAAATTAAAAAACACATCTTTTTGTCGCAAAAATTCCGAACACTCTTCTGTAGTTGCTACGAATGTCCGAAATTATATTGTTTTAACTGAATTTTGAAAGAGTAGTGAAAGAGAAAGGAGGAAAACGAACTATTTACATCTGCTATAAGTTCGCATACCTAGTATGCGAACTTATAGCAGATGTAAATAGTTCGTTTTCCTCCTTTCTCTTTCACTACTAGGTATGCGAACTTATTTTGCAAATTTTGAGCGCGTCCATACTGGTTATGCGAACTTACAACGCACGCCACGTGACCTTCTCTGATTTGTCTATCCTTAAACATGTGCATTAATTCGGTCATTAACTTAATTACTGCTACAAGTTCACATACCTTGCGAACTTATTTTAAAAAAATACAAATTTATTAAGTTCGCATATTTAATTTGCAGACTACAGCAGTTCGCATACCGCCTATACGAACACACCCTTTACTACGTTTAAATTTTTAACGCCTTTCACTAAATTAATCATCCAATAATGGTGATACATTTGATTGTAATTAAAATTTTGTATTAGAATTATAAAGTTAAACTTTACATTTATGTTTTGTCTTTTTTTTCTCCTTCATAGAGAAACAACAACTGAATATTTTAGTATTATTTTTTCTCTCAATTATCGAGGGTTCCTAAAATTGAACGACCACATTTTGGGACAATAAAGAGAAAGCAGTTCAATAGACGCACCACACGTCTATTAGTTTATTAACTCATGCTCGGTTAAAAGGGTCATATAATGCATCATTCAGGGTGTTAGACCATAAGTAGTTGACCTTTCACCCCTAGGTCACTCGACATGACCATGGTGACGAGCGTTTTATCTAACATACATCACCTGAGGGAAGGCCAAGGAATCCGCGGATAGAAGTTAGAAGTGTGATGATAGATCAGAGACCTACTCCAAGCCATAAAAATCGCTTAATGGATGTAACGAAGTTGTGAGAGATAATGGATATATCCCATAAATGACACAACTTGAATTTCAGCCTTGTTGGATAGATAGGCCCAAGGTTCAAGGAAAGAGAAGACAATGATATGTGATAAAAATTGAACCAATGCTATGAAAGTGGAAGATGCCGAATATTATACAGTTTAGTGGAAGTCCATATCTACTTGTCGACATGCTTTTCTCAAGAGGTAAAGTGTGGATTTACAAGACATTTCCAAATTTATCTAATTAAGTCCAAGAATGGTTACAACGACTGCTTGAGAGGTCGTTAGAGGGGATGGAGAGACATTGCGAGACTTCATAGTTTGCTTTCAGAGCAAAGTGGTTAAGATTAAGGAAATTAATGTGGACATGGCTAGACAGATGATGCAGAAAGATTGCAACTCTTCATATCTCTTGGATTCCACATCTAAAAGGAAGCCGAAGACATAACAAAAATTCTGATTGCTGATTTGGAAGTTTTTAAGGTTCTTTCTGACATGGGAAGGTTCCAAGTTGTTTTCCGTCATTCAAATCATTGCCACAGTCAAGCGGAAGCATGACGGAAACACCGAAAATGATCAGTTCCACCGGTTTCATAAAACTCTGCCATCCTTGTTCTGTTTCAACGCTGAAACGATTTTTTTTTTTTTTCCCTTTTAAAATTAATAATACCCTAATAGAACTTTCATGCCACAAATTAACATTTTGGCTAATTATTTTAAATATGCCGGTCAATTTGACTTAAATATATAAAACCTTAAACATTTTGCTAATCAGGGGTGAAACATTAAGGACAGATTTTTACAGAGTCCCCCTAGTCAAAAAATATGTTTATAAATATTATCCATAAAAGGTCTATAGTTCAATTGGAAGAAATTTTTCACTTAAATTGGAGACAACAGATTTGTATTGTCAAACCTTTTTTCCACCATTTCCAAATAAATCCTATTTTTCTTGTTATTTTCATGTGAATTTTCATATTTATATTTCTTCCTACTTTGGCCCTTATAATTTTATATTTAGGGTCCGCCTTAAGTATAAGTCCTAATTTTAATTATAGTATTTAAAAAAATTATATTAAAAAAAAAAAGAAAACTATAATTTTATAAGTACAATCATGTTTTTCACTTGTAAGTAGGATTTTTTTTTTAATTTTTCCGTAACAACCAAAAAAACTAAAATTACTTTTTATTAAAAAAAAAAAAACTTATATCTAACCGTCAATACTTGCATCCTAAAACATATAAGATTATAGAAAATAATAAGCAGATTCGAGTATTTATGGAATTACAAAATTAGAAGTTTTGTTTTAATAGAATACAATTTAAAATACATAGCTAGAATTAGAAAATCCTATCTCTTATCTATTAACTTGATAAAGCATAATTTAGTGGGAAATACATTTACAATCAAGTCCACAAACTATTCGAATTCCCAATTCCCAATTTTAAAATTAAAAAAAAAAAAAAAACATCATTACTTCATTTCAATTTTGCATATTAATAAAAAACATAAAATTAGGTAAATACGCACTTGTAAGTGAACATTGAAACAAGAAACAAAATCATTCAACTACATATTATATAAGTCCTATCATTTTACTATAAATAATAATATAACTTGAAATAGAGATTCTAGATTGACGAAGCAAATCTTTTGGAAACCTTAACCTTTAAACCTTTGGCCATATAAAGGATGACTGAAATCTTTGGACTAATTTGATGATTCTCAACAAGTTGGAGAGAATAGTTCCATAAAACAGCAGAAGCCACAGCTTTTAATTGTATAAAAGCCAAATCCTTACCCAAACAAGTCCGTGGTCCTGAATTGAATGCTATAAACTTATAAGATGGGAAATGTTTGATTTTTCCTTTCTCCGAAATCCATCTCTCTGGCTTGAATTCCAAACAATCTTCACCCCATATATCTTTCATTCTTCCCATGGAATATAAAGAATACAAAATCCTCATATTTTCGGGGACATGATGACCGCTCGGAAGAACATCTGGTTTTATCGAGATCTTGTGTTCGAAAGGCACTGGCGGGTACAACCTAAGAACTTCGCATATAGTTGCATGAAGATAAACCAATTTCTTCAGCTCTTCGAAACTGAAAAGCCTGCGATTTTTCGCTGGTTGTAAATTTTGTTGAATTTCTTGTAAAATCTTTTTCTCTACATGTGGATTCTTTAAAACCAGGCAAAATAACCAAACAAGAGTAGCACCAATGGTGTCTCTCCCTGCTGATAACAGATTAAGAGCCAAATCTCGTAGGAATTTGTTGGATTTTGTGATGACTTGTTCTCGTTCTTCTCGAAGATCATGTTCCATTAAGAGAAAGAAGGATAGCAAATCAAAATCTTGATCATTTTGGGTTGATAATTGATTTTTCTTTCTCGTAATGCATTGTTCCAAGAAATCATCAACAATGGACCAAGCTTTGGTAAGTTTCTTCTCTTCGCCAATTTGAAGCCACCTCTGTAACTTCCAAATGCAACCCGGTAAAAGATGGCGATAAAGAATAACCTCTTCGATCTCATCGAAAGCTTTCTCGAAAGGAACTTGATGCAATTCGATACACAAAGAAGAAGGGTCAACCCCTAAAACCAAACGGCAAATATTATCAAACATTAATCTTTGAAGCACGTCTTGCATGTCCACTGCACTTTCCAGCTTCGACGCATTGTCAAGAAATTGAAAAAGGCCATCCATGATCTTCTGCTCTATACTCTTCTTCACTGCCAATTCAAATCTCTTATCTTTAAGAAAAGATTGAACCAATCTTCTCTGAAATTTCCAACTCTCGTTATCGGAGTTGAAAATCCCTTCTCCGAGAGGCTCAAAAATCTCTTTGAACTCCTTCCCCTTTTCGTAATTTGGAAAGTTTCTGCTCAGAATGTAATGAAGATTGATAGGATCAGAAAGCAGCAAGAAATCTGACCCACCAAACCAAATTCCTCGGAAGAAAAAAGTGCCTCTAGTTTTCTCAAGAATATAAGTTGTATAATCGTGGAGCTTAGGTGCATACCAAAGAATTTGGGGAATCATCCCTACCAATGGCCAATTGATAGTTGCATTTGCATAATGACTTTTAATAATCCAAAACAAGAGCAGAGCAAGAACAATTAAAACAACAAAAATAGCCATCGCGATAGTCAAAAGTAGCCAAGCAAGATTTTCATTTATAGGAAAATTTTGTCATGCAACTTATGCAGAAGCAGAAAACAAGAGCAATTTAACAAATGCCAATATAATATGAAGAAACACTTATTGAGTTTTATGTATAATTATATTTAATCGCTTGTTTCTGTAAAATTTGGTGGCTCAATTTGAGCGACCTTAAATGAATAAAAACAGAATAATCTAGTGTAAATTACTCCTTTATCCACGGTTAGTTTTGAAGCCAAAAAAAAAACAAATTCTGCAGTTAACACAAGCAAATTAGCAATGACAACCTCCTGTACTTTCATTTGTTCTTTAACAATCAAAATGAGTTTACTAATCAAATCAAATTAATAGCAATAATTAAGGTCTCTTAAGCTCGATCAAATAACATTCGATGAACAAAAATCCTACTTATCCAAGTTTATAACAACTCACCGCTACAATTTTGACAACTTTAGCCGTTACAGTTTTTAGTTCCAAAAACCCAACTACCTCCTGTAAGGATGGTATCTACCACCACCTGCACCACCATATCCTCCTCTACTTCCATAGAAAGAACCACCACTTCCACTACCATATCCACCCCCAAACCCGCTATCATAACTACTTCCATAACCACTGCTAGAACCATTGCCCCCGCCGCCACTGCCACCACCGTACCCACCGTAACCCTCACTGGGGGCACCATAACCGCTGCCTATATCATAACCTCTGTTAAAGCCTCCTCCATAACGACTTGGATACCCAAAGGATGGGTCTCTATAAGCACCAATGTTGCTGCTCCCATATCCTCCATATCCACCAAACTCACTGCCATTATATCCACCATAACTATTAGCTCTACCTCCATAAGGCCCACCAGACCTATATGGTCCGCCAACACCTCCACCACCACTGAAACCGCTGCCTCCATATCCATCATATGCATCACTATATCCACCACCAAATGCATGCCTTGAATCATTATAACGCTTAGAAGGAGGTAGTGGAGGGTTAGGCTTCTTTGGCTCTGCCTTCTTAATTTCCACCTGCAAAAAGGGAAAAAAACAATTAGAGCATGAAATTATGTCATTCTATAATTGGCCTGCAAAATTTTATGGTACAAGAATTTGATTTTGGTTTGATAAATTTACTTCTCATGATGTTTAAGACATTAAAAAACAGCCTGCCAAAGAAAAATCCTTCCTTGTTGGCTCCCAGATATATGATAGTTAACGAACAGACTCTGGATCTATTTCCTTTTAATGATTTACCATTTCTTCAAGCATGTTCTCTACATAGCATCAATTAATTGTCATAAACAAGAAACAATATCGGCACATAAGTCTGTCAGGCCTTTTTGCAGCAAGTTAAAGAAAATTGGTTCATTTACAAAAATAGAAAGCCAAGATATCTGGCATTTCACAGTCATCACTGAACTAACTTCACTAGTTGAAATCAAAAATTTCTCCCTTCAAAATTATTATGGCAACTCTGCTCTAGACATATTTTCATCTTCGTATGAAAAATTTGTATGCCCCATACGTAATATAAACATTTATAAGAAACAACAACTAAACCTTCAACAAAAGATTACAGAAAAAGGACAACAAAAACTGTAAACAGGGCAACTATTTGCATTTTACTACTATTTGTTAATGATTTCTTATTTGCACCAATTTGATGAGCAAAGTGAGTCTCAACTGAATCATAGATGAAAAGGGACATAATGAAAGATCCACAGTAACATTCCTGTCTGTGCCAAATTGAAGAAGACAAGGACAGAATATTGAGCTTTTTCAAGTTAAGACATACTACATAAAAAAATAGAAAACTAAAGACTTTCAATTAGATTCTAGTGATATGGCTACAATCCAAACGACACTAAATTGAAATTTAATGAACAAATTAATACCAGTTAAAGATTTGTCATTACCGTGAAACTAAGCACGCATAGCACCCGCAACTCATCCTAGTGTTCATGGTCAATAGAAAGAACCTCTTTTTTTGTACTATTTAAATTTAAATTATTATCCATCCAAAAATTAGGACAGCTGAAACTGGATAACAAATACTACTATGAACTCATCATTAATAGGTTCCAATAAGAAGGTTTTTACCAGGTGAATTACCTATGCAATAGAATAATAAATACACACAAAAGACAATTCTAACTCAACAATCAACCAAATTCTAAGCAAAGAGGTGGTTGACGACTTATGAGAATCTTAAACCATATGATCGTAGTTCCTAGCCACATTCATTATTGATTCATATTCTATCCTCGGACAGGAAGTCTCAAAGCTCTTTTGCCAGCTTAGCGTCTTGATGGTCTGTTCAAAATCGAAATCCCGCTCTGACCACGCTTTCGTCAGTTGATTATGTCAAAACTGGGAACAAAAGACTTGCTTTTGTTCCAGTTTCTGATTCAAGAATGTTCCTATTGTTCTTGTAATTTCTGAACGTTAATGTTTAGGTGAGCCACACCTTCGGCATTTGCAGAGTTCTTTACATGCATTGGTGGATTCGCTTCCCCCAACAAAAAGAATTGGAATGTTTTCATATAGACGAACAGCCTCATTATACGACACCGTTTTCTCCATTGGCTCTGCAGTAAAATCGACGGCTTCAAGTGAGTGAACTGTAGGTCTAGGTAGTGTGGGTAGAAAACTTCTAAGCAGAGTTCCGATGGTAGCAATTCGCTGTGAAATTTTACGTTTGAACAGGTTGCTCCCGCCCACTAACACTTTGCCATCTGGCAAGAGTGCTGCTGTGGAGTGGTATATTCTGAGACTTTTTCTCGAGTTGAGCACCACAAATCCCCGGGGCGGATCTTCATCGGGTAGGTAAAGAACCAGGTTGTAAGCCGGGTTCTTGCGTCATCCCAATCCGCGCTTCCATTTCCATGGGTGGCGCCGTTGATTAGAGGATATCTACTGCTACTAAAGCTGATCCGCAGAAAACCCTGTCACCAACAGCTTTTGAGCCAGGCCGATGAAAGACTTTGTTTTGAAGCTTCAAGAGAATGCCCGTAGCGGGCGATGAGTTTGCTTCTAATTGCTCGAGTTGGAAGACCTACAAGGAACTCGGTTGTACCATAAATAAGAAGAACCGACCAGTATCAATGGATTCCAAATCGTTCGTCGGATAAACCTGATTCTGCTTTATAAAAAGGTTCACATCAAAAGGCTTTGCTGCGTTTTTTTTATACCGAGTGAGGCCAGGACAAGAGTCATAAGCTCTATATACTCGCATTACTATTCCACTCGCTAGCTTGATGTCACTACTTACTTGACTTGATCAAGCGAAGAATCGCTTTTGATAAGTAACTACCGATACGAAAACCCTGCTATCATCGAGGCGGGAAGTGGAATTGGATCGGGTATGATAAGGCGGTTGAGCCAGAGGTGGAGCTTTTTGAGCTAGTCCGGCTATTTCGATAGTTTAGTGAATTTTCAATTTGCCCGAGTCAAATCAATTTACTAAGCCAGTTTTTCTATTCATACATAGGCCGTAGAAGCGAAATCCTTTGGCAGGAAGTTAAAGATCTATCTATGCACACAAGAATTCATAGGTAAGGTACGTACCGTAGGAGAGTTCACTCAGTCAATTACTTGTGAGAAGTGTCAATAAGCCTTAGGCTGTTACAAGACTGAAGGACTGGAAAGGAATGCTTTTCTTTTTTCTTTTCTCTACAATGGGGAACCTCGTATGCGTCGATTCCCGATCCTGTTAAGAGCTAGTGCTTTCCTAAACTTAAGTTGGAAGTCGGCTATGGAGCACTTTTCTTTAGTTGTTGGAATCTCTTCTTAGGTGCACCTTCAGTTAAGGAGAGCTGTTCACAAGAGCTCTCTCGGGCAGTCCTATTCGTCTAAGCCGGGTCTTTATAAGAGCAGTTCCTAGCCGCATAGACTTTCACTTTTCTAAGTAGGGCGAGACAAGGGAGAAGGCAATTAGAGTAGGCTTTTACCGGCTGGGTCTCTTTTCATACCCTCCTTTGCCGCAACTCCTACGCCCGGGAAGGTAAGTCAGAGATGGTTAGCGGCTCCAAGAAAAATCTCCGAAAGATGAAGGAAGTGAAGTTACAAGACGGCGGACGAGTAGGGGTAAAGCTATAGCTTCATCTCATCTTAGAATAGCTATTCCGCTCACTGGCATATTCGGTAATAATGAATGAGCACCTACTAGCTAGAGCTAGGCTATGGGAGAACCTGTTGTTTTGGTTTAAGCTCAGGACGGATGAGCACCACAAGTGGCACTCTTCACGTACAGATCTAGCGGCAGTCCACTAGGTAAGCTAGCCAGCTAACATT
The DNA here is from genome assembly GCA_948099555.1 of Croton setiger. Lineage (NCBI taxonomy): Eukaryota > Viridiplantae > Streptophyta > Magnoliopsida > Malpighiales > Euphorbiaceae > Croton > Croton setiger. The sequence continues at coordinate 17,622 of CANUEY010191129.1, forward strand.
TGTCCCGACCATCTTTTTTGGAAGCATGGCTGGTCTCCCCTAGCTACCTTCTGTAATATTCTGCAAGTTGGCTCTATCTGGTGCTACTTCCAAGTTGAACTTATACTGTCTCACAAAGCATTAACTAAATCCTTATACTTTCTGATCTTGGTTCTATCCAACCTCATATACCAACTAAGAGCTGCTCTATTCTCTTGTCCGATCAACAAGCTTCTAAACTTCAGTTTAGTGTCCGGAATATCTCACCATACTCAAATAAGCCTAGATCCAAGCCCGGATAAGGCAAGACTTGTATCCAAATTCACTTTAGAAATTATTTACCTATGAGTAAAGATCACATCATTTATAGGTTCTTTGAAACAATATGGATTCACCAAGGCTTTTATACATGTGCATGACTAACTATGACTATTCATGATCTCAAGCACAACTGATGTAACAGGGGTCTTCAAAATTATTTCAAAACTCTATTCACAAACTGTTGTGAAGAAGGGAAAAAAAAAATGGAAGGTTAACTACTTGCCTGAGTTCCAGACATATCAAGTTTATTCCCCCGGGCCAAAAGGTCATCTACAGCCTGCTCGGAGTCAAATGTAATAAACCCAAAACCTCGAGAGCGATTTGTAGCATGGTCCCTCATGATTTGGTGCTCTATGACGTCTCCATATTGTGTAAAGAATTCCTTGAATTCATCTGTGGACAACTCCAACATATTATCAAAGTAAACAAAGTAATAAAACTGTTTTAAAATAGAAAGGTGCTTCAAGACTTCACTTAAATTACCATCAGAAACAGCTATAGGAATTCCACCAACAAAAATTTTCTTGGTCTTGAAATCCTTAGATCCTATCGCTCCCTTTGGTATTGTTCTCTTGATTTCCACCTAAGAAATCCAAAGACCAAACTAAAAAAATCAATAAAAAAAAGAAAAAAATGAACTTTATTCTGAAGAGAAACTCAAACGTTTGATAGACCATGGAATCCAACTCAATCCTACTTGTTTCCCATTAATAATATGTGTATCCTCAATAACTTGATCGACAACTGAGGGATCTGCATAAGTCACAAACCCAAATCCGCGAGGTTGACCAGTCTTTCTATCCTTCATTATAACAGAATCCGTAATTTCACCATATTTGCCAAAATGCTTCACAAATTGTGCTGCAAAAAGAAAGACAATGAAGGGATAAAAACTCAAACATAATTCAGAAACAGATTATGATATTAACTTAACACAGGATAAACTAACCAGAGGTAGTCTCTCTGGCCAAACCTCCAATGAAAATCTTTCTGCAACATTTTATGTTTATCAGATAAACAGAAGTCAGTAAAAGTGTACAATCAAAGCTTCTCATCAAAGAATGAAATCAATAAGGCAAGAGAACAAAATATATATATATACATATATATAAAAAAAATATTTTGTATTTGAGCATATAAAAATGGGGCAATGTGAACCACTAATATTGAAACCCAAGAACAATATCAAAATTCGAGAAAATGGAAGAAAAACGATTAACCCACTTATTGTTATTAGTAACCCATCCCATAAAACCTAAGTTGAGCATAAATTTCCTAAGAAACAAACAGAAAGAAGCAAAAAAGTTACCCAGGACTAGCTCCATCTCCGGAGTGAGATTGAGACTTATTATCTTGACCGTGGTCGTATTTAACATCATTGGATTCCCCCGAGGGAAGCGCATCTTGGTCTCGCTGGTCCATGGTTTATCGATGTTTATTAGAATGGGAAAGCAGAGAGCTTGAACGACGAAGAAGAAGGACGAATAGAAGCCCTAGATAAATTAGTTTGGATATTATATTCTTTGTTTATTTGTTTTGTTTTAAACTTTCAAGCCCTAAAAAAGAGTATTGAAAATGGGAATTGTGTCCTATAAACTTTTGAGGGTTTATGACAAAAATTGTGTCCTTATTGTAGAATATATATTACAAAATCAAGCTTAGTTTTAACTAATTAGCACTTTTATTTTTTTATTCTTTATAAATATGCTCATAATTAAAATTATTTTTTTTTAAGAGTAATACTTCAGATTTGGCCACCACTTAGTTGCGTCACCTCATAAGAATATAAATTCTCATATTTTTAATAGAAATGAACAAAATACATTTATATTCTTATATATTCATGGACCAAATGGTTATTTACACTATTTTCTTCTTTTGTTCATCAATGGTGTAACAACCTATACTCTATATATGTCATTTAAAACTGTGTTATATATTTTTTTTAATCATACACATGACATGCTATATACACTAATCTTTATAACCCCTATGCTAGATTTTACAAGCCACAATTCTAATTTATCAATTGTGTACCTATATGCAAATAATGACAACTACCATGCATATAGCATGTCATATACTATTCACTATAACTTTTAAACAAAAAATTACATGCCTTATTCATAATTTACATATTATATAACATAAATCTATATGACAAAATTAAACAAATGATGCAATGCGAGGGAGAGAGATATCCTAGTCTTCAACTGACCGACCCGAGCAGAAAGGAGGTGGAACTGATGCCGTCAGTTGCCAAACAAAAACCTAAAATCATAGAATTTCAATTTGATGAGTTGCATACTCAGCAAGTATAAACTAAAACAATTTAAAACAAAATAATAAATTTCAATTCAAAATCATAAACCAAACTTGTCGATGGCAAGTTTATTTCTTATAATTTTACTTTGAGAGCTGTAACTAATTTAACCAATAATTTCATAACCAATACATATAACGATTTACAAATATCTATGTCATATGATTCTGTTTGCTCTGTAAGTCGTAACTAATATAATCAATAATATCAAACAATTTCATAATGACTATCACATATGGCTGGCTTGTGAACCCTTACCGGACCCTCCGAGCCGCCGGGCCGATCCCGCGAGGGAAGTCGGTTAGCCGGGGATGTTCACTCGGAGTGAATAATGTGTGTATAGAGTCGCCACTTAATTTATTTTGTTAAAGGGGAAGAATTAAGAAAGAACCTCTTAGTGACTCCGTTTTGTGATTAACCTATTTCTAGGTTAATCGCCCCAATGAATGAAATGCACTAGTCTTCGAACCCGAGGTGGATTCGGAGGTTATGTCATGAATTCATATCAAAGATGTTTATTTCCTAAATGATGTTATGTAGGAATGATGATTTGGACGAAATGTATCCCCCTTCATCGCCTTTAAATAAGCAATTCAAACTACATTGACCTTGATCTCTCATTCAAACGAGAGTATATAGGCATATTCGAGATATAACCTCGAATAGCAGGTATCCTCTCTCCCTTTTTCATATATCTTGTTCAAATCTTCATTCCTGCATGACATATATTTAGAAGAAAGATCATTGGATATGAATGCATGACATAACCTCCGAATCCACCTCAGGTTCGAAGACTAGTGCATTTCATCCATTGGGGCGATTAACCTAGAAATAGGTTAATCGTAAAACGAGGTCACTAGGGGTTTTTTCTTAATTTTTCCCCTTCAACAAAATAAATTAAGTGGCAACTCTACACACACACTTCACCCTGAGTGAACACCCCCGGCTAACCGACTTCCCTCGCGGATCGGCCCGGTGACTCGGAGGGCTTTCGGTAAGGGTTCACAATAGTCCAAATCTCTTCGTGCTTCCTTAAAAAAAGGGCACTTGTCTTCCGAAGTATTAATATCCTGCAAAACAAGTTACTAAAAAAAAGGGTACTGTTGTTGTTCGTTTTGGATTATTACCAAAAAGATGGTGATAAAATATTTTTGGAATGCGCGTGCCGAACTAGTCGGTCTTAAAAACATTTTTATGAGTCGCCACCCGATTTCGGGACACCAGATTTTAATTTTTGAAAATGACTCCGTTTTTATTTTAAAAGGCATTGGTCGAAAAATTCAGAGATTCGGGTAAGGGGGTAAGGTAC